>JBDIXK010000102.1:0-22795 GCA_039654895.1 Mongoloraphidia duomilia
TTCCTCTCGGGGTCTTTTTGATCCTAACGTCGCCCGATTTTTGAATTTTGGCCCCAGAGAAGAGCAAATTAGAAAAAACGGTGTTTTTTACTTATAGTTTGCTCAATTTAAGTCAGATCGATTCGAAACCTGTCTTAAACGAAAGAGGAGAAAATTCTAGATAGATTTTATGTATCATATTGTGTCAACACAGTTTTTTTAGGCAGATTTATATCCAAATACAAATTTATAAATGCGACTTTATCTTATAAATCGCGAACTTGTTTCGGTTGTCCTTGTCTGTTGTACAGTGTGGTATGGAAATTGGAAGATAGCGTATGCTCTGTCTTATATTGCATTATTTTAATATAGTTATTCAATTTTTTGCCTTAGTCCAGTCACGAGAGCTTAAAAAGGTAGGTCCACCTTGCGTTTTGCGCAGCAAATGATTTTATTTTTTTGTGTCCTCAAGAATGTTTAGGAGATGTTAAATCCAAGTTTGCGACCTCTAAAACAGAGCGGTGTAGTTTTGGTGGGCTAAAAACCATGATTTTTTTGCACTTTTCTACGTTTTTTGCTTATAACATAAAAACGGCTTATCCTATCGAAAAAATGGTTCTATTCAAAATTAAAGAGCACAAAATTTACTTCAAAATCCACTAGTTAAATATATGTTTGTTCCGATTTTTACCGACTCTTCAAAACTTAGAAAAACAAAAAAAAAAATAAACTCTTTTTTTGTTTGAAGGAACTACCAGTCTGTAAAAGAAGCAAAGTACTAATCAATGAGACCCTATACGAGTTTTTTAAAAATTCAATCCCAAAGAGTGAAAACGGGAGTGTAGGAATTATTGTAATAACAAAAAATCCTACATCCACGTTTTACTCCCTGTGGGATTGAATTAAAAAAAATAATCGAATAGCCTATAACCTTCCTTAATAAACGGGCTATCTAACAAAAAAAATTTTTTTTCAAATCGGACTGGTAGTTCCTGAGATTAGCGCGTTCAAACAAAAAAAAAAAACTCTTTTTTTGTTTGAACGCGCTAATCTCAGGAACTACAAGTCCGATTTAAAAAAAAATTTTTTTGTTAGATAGCCCGTTTATTGAGGAAGGTTATAGGATATACGAGTTTATTTTAAATTCAACCCCGAAGGGGGTAAAACATGGGAGTAAGATTTTTTGTAATAACAAAAAATCTTACACCCCCGTTTTACTAAACCTAAAACCTTCCTAAATAAACGGGCTATCTAACAAAAAAAATTTTTTTAATCGGACTTGTAGTTCCTGAGATTAGCGCGTTCAAACAAAAAAAGAATTTATTTTTTTTTTTGTTCGAACGCGCTAATATCAGGAACTACCAGTCCGATTTGAAAAATTTTTTTTTGTTAGATAGCCCGTATAAAAGCATGGGTCGTGACTAATAATTTATCATAGAGTTAACGACCCACGCTTTTATACTTATGAACCTAAATTAAATATTATTTTTTTCTTTTTAGTACATTTTTAAAACCGTTTAACTTAGTTTTTTACCTATTTTTATTTGAAGCTATGCTTCTTAACGCACGTTTCAGATGGGGATCTAAATCATAAAAAGTGAAAAGTCACGACACGAAGTAGTGTAACGTCACTTTTGTAAAAATTATCCGATCCTTTTGAAAATTAATATTTGAGAGTTTTATAGGATATAAAAAAATAAAATGGCGTCAGATTTCAAAATGGCGGCCATATGTACTTTTTTGTAAACATTATCCGATTCTTTTGAAAATTAATATTTGAGAGTTTTATAGCACACAAAAAAATTAAACGGTGTCAGATTTCAAAATGGCGGCCATATGTACTTTTTTGTAAGAATTATCAGATCCTTTTGAAAATTGATATTTGAGAGTTTCATAGGACACAAAAAAATAAAATGACGTCAGATTTCAAAATGGCGGCCATTATATATACTTTTTTGTAAAAATTATCCGATCCTTTTGAAAATTGATATTTGCGAGTTTTATAGGACACAAAAAAATAAAATGACGGCAGATTTCAAAATGGCGGAAATATGTTGTACTCCTTTCTAAAAATTATACGATCCTTTTGAAAATTGATATTTGAGAGTTTCATAGAACACAAAAAAATAAAATTACGTCAGATTTAAAAATGGCGGCCAAATGTACTTTTTTGTAAAAATTATCCGATTCTTTTGAAAATCGGTATTTGAGAGTTTCATAGGACACAAAAAAATAAAAAAACGTCAGATTTCAAAATGGCGGCCGTATGTACTTTTTTGTAAAAATTATCCGATCCTTTTGAAAATTGATATTTGAGAGTTTCATAGAACACAAAACAGTAAAATGACGTCAGATTTAAAAATGGCGGCCATATGTACTTTTTTGTAAAAATTATCCGATTCTTTTGAAAATCGGTATTTGAGAGTTTCATAGGACACAAAAAAATAAAATGACGTCAGATTTCAAAATGGCGGCAATATGTACTTTTTTGTAAGAATTATCCGATCTTTTTGAAAATTGATATTGACAAGTTTTATAGAACGCAAAAAAATAAAATGACGTCATATTTTTAAATGGCCGCCATAGGTATAGATATACTTCTTTGTAAAAATTATCCGATCCTTTAGAAAATTGATATTTGAGAGTTTAATAAGACATAAAAAAATAAAATGGCGTCAGATTTCAAAATGTCGGTCAAATTAATACTTTTTTATTGTATTGTTTATATCTTTGATAAATTCGGTTTTAAATACAATGCGTAAGAAGCATAGCTTCTGTCGGGTGTCTTACGACACCTCATGACTTTTTTTATTTAACAGGTTCCGAGTTACGCTTAATAGTCAACCGTCAAATTGTTTAAAAAATTCACTGTACTATTTTTTCTATGTAATCATATTTACATCAGGTCTTATGGCCATAGCCTACTACAAAATTGATCTTCTTAGTGTTATTTTCCCTATGTTCGGTAAAACCGTTTACACACAATACCTACATGAATATCGCGCCTTGTAATTCTTGAATTACTTGTATGCTCCAAATTTTTAGTTCATTAAAGCGTGTTTTTTAGTTTTTTTAAATTATAATTTATTGTGTTTAAAAACCATGGCCTACTGAGTTAAAATGGCCTGTAACTAATTATTGACGTCGGTCGGATGGCGGGATCTAGGGATCGGACCAAAATTTCTCGATGTTTCATATCTTCCTGAACAATTTGGCTTTCTCTGTTTGTATGTCCGTTTGAAAGTTTATAACTCGAGAACCACTGATCCGATTTACGTGAAAAGTGTAACGTCATTTTTGTAAAAATTATCCAATCCTTTTGAAAATTAATATTTGAGAGTTTTATAGGACACAAAAAAATAAAATGGCGTCAGATTTCAAAATGGCGGCCAAATTATGTACTTATTTGTAAAAATTATATGATCCTTTTGAAAATTGATATTTGAGAGTTTCATAGAACACAAAAAAATAAAATGACGTCAGATTTCAAAATAGCGGCCATATGTACTTTTTTGAAAAAATGATCCGATCTTTTTGAAAATCGGTATTTAAGAGTTTCATAGGTCACAAAAAAATAAAATGACGTCATATTTTAAAATGGCTACCATATGTAGGTACTTTTTTGCTAAAATTATCCGATTCTTTTGAAAATTGATATTTGAGAGTTTTGCAGGACACAAAATAATAAAATTACGTCAGATTTCAAAATAGCGACCATATGCACTTTTTTTTAATAATTATCCGATTCTTTGGAAAATTGATATTTGAGAGTTTTATAGGACACAAAAAAATAAAATGGCGTCAGATTTCAAAATGGCGGCCATATGTCCTTTTTTGTAAAAATTATCCGATCCTTTTGAAAATTGATATTTGCGATTTTTATAAGACACAAAAAAATAAAATGATGTCATATTTCAAAATGGCGGAAATATGTAGTACTCCTTTGTAAAAATCATCCGATCCTTTTGAAAATTGATATTTGAGAGATTCATAAGACACAAAAACATTAAATGACGTCAAATTTCAAAATGGCGGCCGTATGTACATTTTTGTAAAAATTATCCGATCCTTTTGAAAATTGATATTTAAGAGTTTCATAGGTCACAAAAAAATAAAATGACGTCAGATTTCAAAATGGCGGCCATATGTACTTTTTTGTAAAAATTATCCGATCCTTTTGAAAATCGGTATTTGAAAGTTTCATAGGACACAAAAAATAAAATGATGTTAGATTTCAAAATGGCGGCCGTATGTACTTTTTTGTCAAAATTATCCGATCCTTTTGAAAATTGATATTTGAGAGTTCCATAGAACACAAAAAAATAAAATGACGTCAGATTTCAAAATGGCGGCCATATGTACTTTTTTGCAAAAATGATCCGATCTTTTTGAAAATCGGTATTTGAGAGTTTCATAGGACACAAAAAAAAATAAAATGACGTCATATTTCAAAATGGCGGTCATAGGTATATACTTCTTTGTAAAAATTATCCGATCCTTTTGAAAATTGATATTTGAGAATTTAACAAGACACAAAAAAATAAAATGGCGTCAGATTTCAAAATGGCGATCAAATAATAACTTTTTAATTGTATTATTTATATCTTTGATAAATTCGGTTTTATATACAATGCGTAAGAAGCATAGCTTCTGTCGGGTGTCTTATGACACATCATGACTGTTTTTATGTAGCCGGTTCCGAGTTACGCTTAATAGTCAACCGTTGCTATAGAAAATTCTTGAAAAAATTCACTGTACTATTTTTTCTATGAAATCCAATACATATTTATATTTGGACTTATGGCTCATAGCCTACTACAAAATTATAAATCTTCTCAGTGTTATTTTCCCTAAACCGTTTACACACAGTACCTACATGAATATCGCGCCTTGTAATTCTTGAATTACTTGTATGCTCCAAAATTTTTATTCCTGCAACATTTGGATCAACTCCTGTTTGTCTATTAAATTTAATAATTTTAGGCTGATTTCCGTGAGGTTTTTGCCAAGGCAACTGACTTTCACTATAGTCTAAGGTGGTTTCATCGTCAGAATCTTCAAGAATTGTACTTGTAGATGTTGCCGGTAGATTTGACGACAAAGGACGTGCAGTAGACTCATCATCGGAATCTTCGAGAATTGAAACTGTAGAGGTGTTGTCGGTAGATTCGACGAGAAAAGTCCAGTAGACACCAAAATGCGCAGCTTTATCACAATTTAAATTAATTTCTATAAAAAGAATTGCACTGCTAGCAAAATAAAACCGAGCAACAATATTATGTAAAGACAAATGTGAATAATACTTACCATACTCTTCATCTTCAGATTCTAAATATGTAGGGTCCTTATATGAATCGTCAGAGTCCTCACCAAATTCTTCATCAGACATATCCAATAAGTCTGCCATTTCTTTTTCGGTCAAACCTTTTTTCATAGCTATTTTTACGAAGTTTATGTTATCAAAACTCATAAGCTACAATAAACAATAAACATTCGAAACAGACACTTGCAAAAACACACATGACTTAAACGTGCTGTAACATCAAATAAGCCGGCCGGCACGGCGTGTGTGGACCGACAATGGCCCGGGCCGGCGCTATGTTTCAATTAGTATGCGTTAGCGCCGCGGAGGTCCCATGGGACCGGTAACAGAAAATTTTAAATATCTCAAAAAATATTTTGTATTTTTGAAAACCATAATTAGAAAAGTGTTTTAGAAGTAATTAATTATTTAAACCTGCTGTTCTCCTCGGTCAAACTATAGACTTGTACTCCTTCGGGTCATAGTGACCCGATATCTGAAATACAAAATCAGCTCAAAATAACTTAAACCTTTGTGCACAATAAACTTTATTTTTTCAATACATCGTTCTTAGCTGTAACAAAAATCAAAATAAACTAATTTTAGAACAGAACAGAATAGATTTTTTCTCATTATTATAATATAATACGTTACTTCTTACAGTCAGGACAATAATATGTCACGTGAGCTTTACACAAATATTTGGTGCATTTACAACAAGTCATATTGGTTTTGTTGTCACATTTTGGGGGACAAAATTTGCAGCGAGCTCGTTTATTTTTGTTACTGGTCCCAAGTAGTGGTGCACCTATTTCTTCAACTAATGTTCCTTGAATATTAGCTACAATAGTGGCAGCTTGTTCAGTGCGAGGGAGATGTTTTCTTGATGAAATGTAGGGATCTACCAGTTGCTTGCCTAGTTGTTCTAAAAATATTCTTCTTCTAAATAAAACGTGTTTATTCCAGTCTGGATTTATTTCGCGCCATAAGACAAAAGCGTTATAAGCACTGGTATCTAAGATATTATAAAACAAAATCATAGGCCACCGATTTGTTTTTCGTTTGCAAGTGTAGGTTCCATTTAGCTGATCCAGTGTGTCAACTGCTCCTATTGTAGAATTATAGTCAAGTATAATTTGTGGCTTTTTGTCATCTCTCTCGCTTATTTGTTTACTATTATGAAGTGTGCTCATTAGTATGACTTTCTTATTTTTTTTTTGGAATGTAGTAAACAACTGTGGTATCTTTAGTAAAATAAAAGTTAGAGCTATGTATATTTTTATTTACTCCCATGACAGGCAGCTCAGGTTTGTTCTTCCTGACAGTCCCTAACATCGTAAGTTTTCTTTTGAGGAGCATTTGACCCAACTTGTACGTTGTAAACAAATTATCGCAAGTCACATCCTGTCCAGATAACCCGTAGGTGAGATCTAAAACTACTCGCATACCTTGATTCTTTTCTGCTGCTTGACCAGGCGCTTTTCCTGTATATACTTGAACACCAAGGGCTTAAGAGCTTGCACTATCACAAAGCGTCCATATTTTGATGCCATATTTAGCTGGCTTGCTTGGGATGTATTGCTTGAAGGGACATCGACCTCTAAAGGCAACCAATTGTTCATCTACAGTCACATTTTCTCCGGCATTATATAATTTTGGTAGTAGATATTTCAGCCCATTTTCCCCAAAAATCTCTTATGGGAGCCAGCTTATCAAGCAGCCTTCTTTCTTGACGATCATCTTTATTGTCAAACCGTAATACGCGTGATATACAATGAAATGTTTTCAGTAACATCGTTGCGCGAAATAGAGGTTTGCCTGTTTCTGCATGCCACAGGCTTTTTGTTGATTCACCATGTGATTTGTAAACACCTGCCAACAGTAGCAAACCTATGTATGCTGTGCAGAGACGACCTATTCGCGGATCAATTTGAGTCATATACGTTCCTTCGTGGAGTAATCGTAATAAAAAAATATTGTAATGAAATAACAACAATACGGTACCTAATTTAAATAAAGGTCATTGAACCGGCATTTCGACAATAGTGAAACATTGTTTAAAATTGTAAATAAAATATGACAAGGTCATCAGCTGAAATAGAATCAGATGTTGGTGTAGTAACAAACATAGCGGTGTCAAGGACAATATAAAATCGGTTACCATAACAACGGGAGAGTAGCGGTGATACAGATATTGAGGGGGGGGGGCAAACGGTAGCTCCTGACGGACGAAAATCGCTTGACTCGACGTTAACTCTAGGCAGACACCGTGAGAACAGACAAGACTAATGGGCAATTTCCGATATGTAAATAATTTCAGACAAGTCAATTGACAATCATGACAAGTGACTCAGTCTGTTGTATTATACGGCCATCAGCACACAATAGGGTTGAAATGTTAAATGTTTGAACGTAGGTAAATAACAGTCCCAATTAACGGGCTGATGTAGGGTTAAAAAGTAGCGCCAACGTCGCTTCGACGCGACGTACACTAGCTGACTCGACGTCACGTGAGTTGGCTAGTCAAATTGCCGGGAAAACCGACCCTATAAAAAGGGCAAAAACGCTCATAATTATTCATTAGCTCCTGGAACTTGAAATAGTAAACACTTCTAAATACAGAGTATTAATTACCGGACTAATCCCCGTACGGCTATTCAGCTTATAAAGTATGTGGTATTTTTAGATTAAGATAATATTTTTATCAGTTAATAAAATTAACTCCAATAATTGGATGCAATGAAATTGATTTAGGCATCGCGAAATGTAAATGAATCTATGTTGATTTAGCAACGATAATAATTGCATTATAATAATAATAAATCAAAATAAAAGCCAAAGCGCTTAAAAGTATGATAATACAGATTAAAGAAAGGTACGCTAAATATTGATTGAATAAATAAATAAACAATATTAATATGATAATTTAAATGATTTTACAATTAGAAAATCTAATTCAAACCAGCGGTTTTAAACTAGCTAGATATGAAATATTGATTATAGGGTAAACGTTTATTAGAAACTTTAAATTTAAAACTTATCGAACCTTGTAGTTTTTTTTTATACTATAGTTATTTAGTTCATGAAGTTTTTCAATTCAGGTATAAATTGACAATTATACGATAACTGTAAAATTCGTTTTGTTACTGAATAAATTATATTAGAAAGTTGTTTGAGTTGAACTTACTTGTTTTGATGAGTAGCTTTACTTATTTCAGCCACACAAACACACACCTTACACTACGTCAACACGTACTACACTTTCCCACATCCGAATTACTGGGCGGTTCGCCAATACTGAGCAACCATTTTGGTGTGGCAGTCCAGTAATCCGGCACACATCTAGTACACTTCACTCGATTGTAATCCATCTGGATCATAGTTTCGGCCTTGTGTCTGGTGGGTTACACTCATACACAACCAATTAGGGGTAGTAAATGGGATCTTGACCCTTGGCTCTGAGCAACCAAGCGAAGGCACGGATTCTGTTTGCTATCTAACACGACACCGTTCACCACAACGACACTGTACGCCCTACAATTAGCGAAGTGAGTAAAAGTAGGAATAAGTGAGTAAAAGTAGAAGTAAGTGGACACTTAATAGTCCTGGCATCCCGAAAGCAATCAATTAGAGGTGTGGTGAAAGCCCATGTCCGGTCGAACACGACCGTAATTTCACTGCAGTGGCGTGCTGCCGGACCCAAGGGGTAAGTTGATAAGACGCCAACACGGTTGTCCAAATTACCGTAAGGCGTTCCGGCAGGTAACAGCTGAGGGGACAAGCTGAACGCGATCACAGTTGGCATCCCTTGTATGGGATTTTTTTGAAAAAAAAAAGCCACAGTTAGTATCACTTTAATGGGGAAGATTTTTTTGAGAAAGCCACAGTTAGTATCCCTTTAATGGGGAATATTTTTTTGAAAAAAAAAAATCACAGTTAGTAGCACTTGTGTGGGAATATTCTTTTGAAAAAAATCACAGTTAGCGGCACCTCGTGGGAGAACTTTTTGAAAAAACAGTAGCACTTGTAAAACATTTTTTGTGAAAACAACACAGTCAGCACTTGTGAGGTCTGTTTAAAACTAAACCATAGCGTTTATTGTGTAGGAACTTTTGAATTATTGAATAGAGTCAACAATCGTCCACACGTTAACAACAATTAAATCAGAGCAGATCAGATTTAGTAATAATTCGCCATTAGAATTCCTTTGGATTAGAAATTTAGAAAGTTTTAAAAAAAAGAATAGGATAAGTTCAACTGCGACTATACAGTTGAAAAAGGCAGAAAGTTCAACAATCATAAAAAAATCAGTTACAAAACGAATATTTAATAATTAGAGTCAAGAAATCAAAAACGTAAAAAGTTAGGTCGATAAGTTTTTTAAACAATAATAATAAAAAAATTTTTAAAATAAAGTAAATTTAAATAAAGCCGCACACCTGGTTTAATTTAAAAAATAACGAACGAATAACAATTAAAAAATCATACGTTAACAATTAAACAATTTATAATAATTGAAAAATTTAAATAAAGCTTAAATAAAGAGATTAACATATTAAATAAAATATTCGCGTAAAATTTAAATACATAAAACGATTAAAAATGGAGCAACAAAACCCCGAAGAAACATCGTCTCCAACGGAAACCGAAATCGACTTTAAGACAGATTTTGAGAAAGAACCGCCAAAGACGTCATCGCCCGCAGAATCTGACGGAGTTCCTGAATCCTCCAATTTGATAGTAGATATGCTGAAACGGCTAGACGAAAAAATAACACAGACACGAAACGAGACATTGGCGAGATTAGACGACACTATTAGTCAATTAAGCGAAACCAATCAACAATTGCAAGTCGCACAAAACCAGCATAGTGGCAAAATTAAGCAAATCGAGAGTAAACAAGATGACTTCAAGGTCAAATTAGATCATGTGGAAGAGTACGTCCTAGAGCAAGTACCAGTGCATGAGAAAAAATTGGAAGCGATATCCACCAAAATAATGCAATCGGACGAAGAAGTCCGAGTATTAGATAGCCGTCTACACCAAGTAGAAGTAGCGATTCGGACCAATACCGTGACAGGTTTGCAACAATTAGCAAACCGGGAGCCGGTAAAGAGTCAGATAAAAAATTTCAGGGGTATGTCAGACAATCAACATCCCGTAGATTTTATAAAATCGATTGAAGTACAATTACTAAATGAATTCCGAATATTAGAAAATCAAGAATTCAAAATGTTCATTTGTAATTATTTAGAAAACAGTGCTAGAGAATGGTTTGACGCCATGGAAACCAGGTTAAATAACTGGGAACAATTCAAAACTGAATTTTTGAAATATTTCTGGGGCACCGATCTGCAAGAACAGATATACCGGAGCCTGATAACGCCTCATAGCTATCAAGCGCGAAGCGGATCCTTCTCAGAACACTTTTTGAGTTTTTGAGTCAAATACCTGGATGTACCAATAAAGGAAACGACAATAATTAAACAGATATTTAAACATTTTCCACATCCATGGTATAACCAATTGTTGCTAACAAACCCGCAAAACGTCAGTGAAGCCTTGGAAATATTAAGTCAAATTGACAACAGTGCCAATGTAAATAAAGCCCAGAATGGAGATCGCAATCACGCGACTCAGCAACAAAACACGACGAATAATTATAAAAATTACCAGAAAAATCAGTACACGGAACGCAATAACAATAATTCGCGAAATTATCACCGGGATAATAATGACCGTAACCACAACCGAGAGGTGAGGCAGCAAGAGAACCGTAATGAAGCCGAGCCTAGTACATCGCGACAACATCAGACGGGAAACGAAAACGCACGCCATTAGAACCTCCGGGCTATAAGCGTGACAACCCCACTTCCCGGAGACTTGAAATCGACGAATTATAATTATACAATAATAATCCGACGGCCGATTTACTAATCGAAAACGACCCGGAACCCAGCGGAAAATTGCGACCGCACGTACTCATTACAATTCGGCAAATTACCGAATTAGCCCTAATAGACAGTGGATCGGACGTTACTGTAATTTCCACCGAGTTTTTTGAAAAAATAAATCACGTCGACATACACCCGCTACCCTTGTTGCCTACAACACATTTAGTAGCATACACGGCTAACGGAAAAAAGTGTAAACCGATTAAAAAATTGACATTAATCAAAGCGAAGATTCAAGAACAAGAATGCGACATTATGGCGTACATTATGGACGACCTACAATGTAACATTATTTTGGGCGCAGATTGGCTTCAACAAGGATCAGCCAATATTGATTTTCGAAATCAGGAAATCGCGTTCTATCATAATGACGAGTTAATTAAAGTGCCGTTTTATGAACACGTTCGCGATACTAGAATTGAATCGATTAAATTAACAAATAACATTCGAAAAGCGGTTTTTTGTCCACCAAGCGACCCCTTAACCCGCTTCATATCAGTGATCACTAATAATGTAAACAATCAAGAAAACTTAACAATAGAAGAATTGCGTAAAACTCTACAAATAAACGACGTGCTAAAGGATGAGGAAAAAGCTATGTTGACCGACGTAATATGGAAATTCAAAGACGTATTTTCAGTTAAGCCCGGTAGAATTAAAGGAGTAGCGGCTAATTTAAATATCGAAATCGGAAAAACGTGGTGTAGGAAAACGTACCCTATTCCATTCAGCAAACGCGACGCGGTGAAGGAAGAAATAACGCGTATGTTAAATTGGGATATCATCGAACCATCAATATCGCAATATTCTAATCCACTAACAGTTGTTATCAAAAAGGATGCTTCGGTGCGATTATGTCTCGACGCGCGCCACCTGAACCAACACATAATACCAGACCGTGAAACGATGCCACCGATGGAAGAGATACTCGCGAAATTCCAAGGTGCCAAATATTTTTCCAGTATCGATTTGACGAATGGCTACTGGCAAATACCGTTAGATAAAGAATCAAGAAAATTTACCGCCTTTTTGCACAACGGGCAAAACTATCAATTTAAGGTGTTGCCTTTCGGACTAAACGTCTCAATATCGATTTTCAATAAATGTTTGCGACAAGTTTTAGGTACTGACGTCGATGCGTTTACGCAAATTTATGTAGACGACATCCTAATTACGTCCGAAACTTTCACAGATCATATGAACCATATTGAAATAATTTTAAGAAAGCTGCAGAATGCAGGCATAACAGTTAAATTTATCAAATCAGAGTTCTGTAAAAAACAGGTCAAATTTCTCGGACACATCGTCTCGACTGAAGGTGTACAAATCGACCCGGAGAAAACTGAAACGATTCAGCAGTTTCCCGCACCGCACAATAAGAAAGCACTACAATCATTTTTAGAGATGTGCAATTTTTATCGCAAATTTATCCCAAACATGTCTGAACATGTAGACAAATTTGCACATTTACTTCGAGGCAATCAGCGGTGGAATTGGTCCAACAACGACGACGTGGTTTTTGAACAATTAAAATTGGAATTTTTGAACGCCATCAAGCTTCGACATCCGGATTTTAACCAAGAGTTTTATCTGGAGACCGATGCATCTAAAGCAGCTATAGCGGCTCACTTATACCAAATAGATAAAGACGGACGACATCAAACGATCGCTTTTGCGAGCAGAGTGCTCTTATCAACAGAACAAAGATATACAATTTCCGAATTGGAATTGTTAGCGGTTGTTTTTGCGTGTAAAAAGTTTAGAACTTACATACTGGGCTATCCGACAATCGTGATGAGCGATCACCAAGCCCTAGTATTTTTTAAGTTGACACGACCAATCAACAATAGACTGATGCGCTGGATTTTGTATCTTCAGGAATATCAGATTGAAATAAGATACCGACCAGGAAAAGAAAACATAATCGCAGATTGTTTGTCACGATACGCCGTCAAACCGACCCAGGACGGTGACAACAAAACGGAAAACATTTTGCATGTCTATAGTTTGCATATTTCTACCGACAAAGAATTCCGACAGCGCATAAATAGAATAGTAAAATATCAGGAAACGGATGAACACATTCAGAGAACGTTGCAACATTTAGCCACCGACACCGAAATCGGAGAGCGTACACGAATGTTTTATATGTTACATAAAGGCGTATTATTTTTTCGGGCACATCCCGAATCCGACAATTGGCGACTAGTAGTACCCGCCGCAATGGTTAATTTAATGATAGAAGATTTTCATCTTCGCTACGGACACTTGGGTACACAGAAAATATACAAGGTGATCAAAGATGTTTGTCATTTCAATAACTTATACCGACGCGTGCGACAGACAGTAACCGAGTGCGATTTATGCCAGAAAACCAAGGTGACTCAGCAGGCCGGGAAGGGGCCCATGCAACATGTCATTCCCGAAAATCCAATGACGTTGTTAAGTTGCGATTTGTACGGTCCGTTACCGAGAGGTCGAGGCGGCCTCGAATACATTTTCGTGGTGATGGACGCGTTTTCTAAATACGTGAGGTTATACCCGATACGGCATGCTAACGCGCGGACGCTAGCAAGAAAAATTTTAGACGATTTCATCCCCCAATTCGGGAAACCGGAAACGGTGTTGACCGACCAAGGCCCACAGTTTATCGGCAAGAAATGGAAGGATACCCTTAAGGACGCCGGTATCCAAGTTCGCTACAGTTCCATTTACCACCCCCAAACAAACATGGTCGAAAGGGTCATGCAGGAACTTGGACGATATTTTCGGACCTATTGTCACGAGAAACATACCAATTGGGTACAATATATAGATTATATCGAACAATGGATTAATTGTACTGAACACGACTCTACAGGAGCAACGCCATACGAGATCATTTTTCATAAGAAACCGGATACGATGATTCAAAAGTTAATCGAGTTTCCAGCTCGATCCTGTGACGACCCAGAGCAGAAAATATTATCCGTGAGAGAACGACTACGAAAGAGAGCCGCAGCTCGGAAAAAACGACATGACAAAGTTCCGTTCATACAGTTCCAGGTAGGCGACTTAGTTTTGGAACAAGTCCACTACCGATCATCAGCGCTGGATAAAACTATAAAGAAGTTTTTCCTATTGTATGAAGGACCCTATCGGATCCAGAAAATACACAATGTAAACGCGTACGAACTAGTGCACCCTGATACGAACGAGTATCACAGCACCAGGAACGTTATCCACTTAAAAAAGTATAATTTAAGCGCCCGGAACAACAACCACCGGATAAAAAAGTAAACAGTGACTAGACCGGTTGAATTAAAAAAAAAAAAGGTGATAACGTGGCTATAAATAATGGATAATCGAAACTGATAAACGGGACAACGCGATTAAAATAACTAATAATAATTAATAACAAACAATAATAAATTTTGTTCGCCAAGAAGAAAAAATCGAGTTAATAATACAAGAAGTGTTAAACAGGATTTAATTAGCGATTGACTAGGCTTGATAACTAAAATGTTGTCAAATTATCGTTAGTATAAAGAACTGAATAAACAATCTAATAATTATTTAACTTAGTGCGATAAATGATAATAATATTATAAAGACATAAGTATGTAATAATGACCCTTTTAAAAAAGAAAAAAAAAGGCCGACAAAGGCAACTTTAAGTATGTAATAATGACACTTAAAATCAACCAAAAGTTAAGTACCTAATAATCACGCCGAAAGACAACAATTGAACTAAAGAAATTGCAAACCAACAAATATAATCTGATATGTAATTATCTTACACCATCAGACCATGTATATTTTGTCGTAGATGGAAGACATCTTAGAGATTTTTTTTGATGATATTCGAGAGTGGGAGTTTTGCGACCCTCTGCCGAATTTGCAAAGTAGAAGGGTAGCGTACCCGGACGACCCCAGCAGGGCCGTAACCAATAAAGAAGAACTAATAGCTGCCGGTGTTATGCAGCGAACACCGCCAAAAAAGCGGAGACGTGAACTTTCTCCGACCAACCAGCAATATAATGGGCCATACCGGCTTATTCGTTTAGATTTGCCGCCAGTCCAGCGACGGGATAGACGACCACCGCTGGGAACGGTCCCAAAAATTTTTGATCATAGCGGAACCCCATGGCCATCCGCTAGGCAGCAAATAATAGTCGTAGACGAAGGAGAACCGCCAAGCTTACTCAAAACTACGCACGAACCACCAAGGCCAGTGATGAAGAAGGTTCGCCGTTGGGTGACGATCGACGGACGGCGGGTGCGTCGACGGGTGTTCGACCACGTCCGCACCCACTCCATCAACCAACAATAGTGTAAAGGTGTAGTGTTTGTGCGCAGTCAAATGACGGTGACATTTTTTTTTTTATTGATTTGTTGTGTTTAAACTTTAATTGGAAAAAGAGAAACTTTGTTTAAAAGAAAGTTCAGTTTATGAGATCTGGGAGTCTTTCGAACTATAGAATTTATCCTTGCGAGATATGATTCACAAATAGTCATATTAAGCCGACTGGCATAGGCATAGTTTTATTTGTTAAATTATTTAAATTAGAATTTTAGGTTTGATAAGCGATCGAATAATATTTGCAAGGGAAAATTCCGAAATCGTACGTCTTCCAGACTATTAGAATAGTAACTCTTAGGTATAGTTGGTTTTGCTAAAAAGTTATTTCAGTAATTAATTTTTGATACACTTTTATTATTTTTCGTTTAGTAGGATCAATAGATCCGGTAAGGAATTTTGAATTTTAAATAGTACTCAACGAAGAAATGTTATTTGAACAAATGCCCAGTAAGGTTCGTCACTTCTAACGTCATATGAATCTCTGGTTGTTTTTGTCGTAACTATACTCCAAAGCACATCCAGTTTCGAGGTGGGGGTGCTGTGCAGAGACGACCTATTCGCGGATCAATTTGAGTCATATACGTTCCTTCGTAATAAAAAAATATTGTAATGAAATAACAACAATACGGTACCTAATTTAAATAAAGGTCATTGAACCGGCATTTCGACAATAGTGAAACATTGTTTAAAATTGTAAATAAAATATGACAAGGTCATCAGCTGAAATAGAATCAGATGTTGGTGTAGTAACAAACATAGCGGTGTCAAGGACAATATAAAATCGGTTACCATAACAACGGGAGAGTAGCGGTGATACAGATATTGAGGGGGGGGGCAAACGGTAGCTCCTGACGGACGAAAATCGCTTGACTCGACGTTAACTCTAGGCAGACACCGTGAGAACAGACAAGACCAATGGGCAATTTCCGATATGTAAATAATTTCAGACAAGTCAATTGACAATCATGACAAGTGACTCAGTCTGTTGTATTATACGGCCATCAGCACACAATAGGGTTGAAATGTTAAATGTTTGAACGTAGGTAAATAACAGTCCCAATTAACGGGCTGATGTAGGGTTAAAAAGTAGCGCCAACGTCGCTTCGACGCGACGTACACTAGCTGACTCGACGTCACGTGAGTTGGCTAGTCAAATTGCCGGGAAAACCGACCCTATAAAAAGGGCAAAAACGCTCATAATTATTCATTAGCTCCTGGAACTTGAAATAGTAAACACTTCTAAATACAGAGTATTAATTATCGGACTAATCCCCGTACGGCTATTCAGCTTATAAAGTATGTGGTATTTTTAGATTAAGATAATATTTTTATCAGTTAATAAAATTAACTCCAATAATTGGATGCAATGAAATTGATTTAGGCATCGCGAAATGTAAATGAATCTATGTTGATTTAGCAACGATAATAATTGCATTATAATAATAATAAATCAAAATAAAAGCCAAAGCGCTTAAAAGTATGATAATACAGATTAAAGAAAGGTACGCTAAATATTGATTGAATAAATAAATAAACAATATTAATATGATAATTTAAATGATTTTACAATTAGAAAATCTAATTCAAACCAGCGGTTTTAAACTAGCTAGATATGAAATATTGATTATAGGGTAAACGTTTATTAGAAACTTTAAATTTAAAACTTATCGAACCTTGTAGTTTTTTTTATAGGTACTATAGTTATTTAGTTCATGAAGTTTTTCAATTCAGGTATAAATTGACAATTATACGATAACTGTAAAATTCGTTTTGTTACTGAATAAATTATATTAGAACGTTGTTTGAGTTGAACTTACTTGTTTTGATGAGTAGCTTTACTTATTTCAGCCACACAAACACACACCTTACACTACGTCAACACGTACTACACTTTCCCACATCCGATATACTGGGCGGTTCGCCAATACTGAGCAACCATTTTGGTGTGGCAGTCCAGTAATCCGGCACACATCTAGTACACTTCACTCGATTGTAATCCATCTGGATCATAGTTTCGGCCTTGTGTCTGGTGGGTTACACTCATACACAACCAATTAGGGGTAGTAAATGGGATCTTGACCCTTGGCTCTGAGCAACCAAGCGAAGGCACGGATTCTGTTTGCTATCTAACACGACACCGTTCACCACAACGACACTGTACGCCCTACAATGAGCGAAGTGAGTAAAAGTAGGAATAAGTGAGTAAAAGTAGAAGTAAGTGGACACTTAATAGTCCTGGCATCCCGAAAGCAATCAATTAGAGGTGTGGTGAAAGCCCATGTCCGGTCGAACACGACCGTAATTTCACTGCAGTGGCGTGCTGCCGGACCCAAGGGGTAAGTTGATAAGACGCCAACACGGTTGTCCAAATCACCGTAAGGCGTTCCGGCAGGTAACAGCTGAGGGGACAAGCTGAATGCGATCACAATGCCTGCAATGTAATGTTGTCTAATTCTTGCCAGTTATCACCATACACCCTGACACCTTCAATCCATTTCAAAATGATATTTTCTAGAGAACTGTTCAATATTACTTGAAATGCATATTTTATATCTTTGACTCGTGCAGTGCAATATCTAGTCGGGCCGGGTGTAACTTTTATAATATTTGCACTAGTTGCTCGGCCCTTGTAACACACCAGAATATTTGGATGTTTTGTTATTATGTTTTATGTTACGAGGAGAGCGTTAGTTGTATATCTAGCCTTACATAGGCAAAAACGCCATGAGTATGTGGGTATCTTTAGGATACATGCATTGCACAACCTGACTTCTCCTCATGTTCAATACCCATCCCACGACAATGATGGATGAATGTGTGCGGGTAAAAACGGACAAGGATAAAAGAGCACGCGGGATCACGTGGTAACCCCTTTCTTAAGCTATGTAGCTTTGGCGCGCAATTTTCAGCGTGGGAACAAACAGAAAAAAGCAAGTTAAAAAATCACTGTGAGTAGTACCGTCAAAGGGCTCACATGTCATTTAGTAGTCTCCAAAGACGAGACATTTAGAGTCAGGTAGACTGTGAGTTCAGCCGCCATAGGCCTCACATGTCATTTTAATATCTTCGCAAGTATGAAGATTTAGAGTCAAAGACTACGTATCGAACCACCAAGGCGTGCGTATGTCAATAGGTTAAATATTTTTGTAGACCACATGTTTAGCCACCAAAGGCCATGTAAGTCAGTAAATTCAAATATATTGTAGTTTCGCAAAAAGAAACAGTAGAGTCAAAGCGGGCATAATTCCATAATTGGTTGTCCTAATTAACTGCCAACTTGTATAAATAGTTGTTAAAATTAAATAAGAATAAAATAAGTATAAAAGAAGTGAAGGTGAAGTAAAGTTAAGAAAAGTAAAAGTGAAATAAAAGGTTAAATAAATAAATAAATTAATAACAGTGAAGTATAAAATAAAAGCATAGTTTGAACGAGGTAATATTGATAGTCGATTGTTTACTAAGTGTTGTGACCGGCAATTGTTACGCGATCATCTCTGACAGCGGTGCGTATTCGACAACTAAGAGCGCATAACAGCGAGGGATCATTTCTGCGGGAAAACGCTCGTACGGATCAACACAGATAAGAAAAAGATATTTCATTTATTAGATTAAATTAAAACCACTCTTAATAAAAGCGCATTTAGATAAAAAAGGCCTAATTAGAATAATAAGATTGTACCTTAGTTTGTAACAATAGGATGTAACTGTATTTTCTTTGTCGATTTTGTGCAGAAAAATATAAATTTTGTTTGTTAAATAAATTAATAAGATCTATTCTCTATGTTATTTAAAGACGTAGTTAGAGAACCCTAGTTTAATCGAAGTTTCCACTATAAGAAAACTCATGGTTGTTACAATTGGCGATCCTGCCAGGATTTTGATAATAAAGATTAAAGTTTCCCAAACGAAAGCATAAACCTGGTTGTTACACCTTGTTGTTGAAATGGATCTAGCATCCAAGTTATACTATTATCTTTAGATTGGATTGACTGAACGGGTTGCCCCACTTGCACTGCAGCATTTGTTTGAATAGTATTGTCTATAAGGTCATCCTCTGATTTTGGCTCATAATCACTGTCTTCACTAGTATTATATTCTGCTTCAGAAACTTCTTCGTCACTTTCACTCAGATTTGCTAGTATGTTTGCAATCTGTTCATCACTAAGAGCTTTTCTTGCCATTATTTTTATTTTGAGAACTTTACAAAAACTTACACTGCATTACGTCTAGAAATTACAAGAAGACGATAGAGAAGGTGACCGAACTACAGTAGTGGGACTCGTGACTGATCATGCTTCGAATAGCGCATGACAACCATAGACATGACAACGATAGGCATGACAACCATAGACATGACAACCATAGACAACCTAGACGAGAGTATCAAAATTCGCTATTTACGTATGCCGTAGGTAGCAAGTCTCAAATTGATTCAACCTGCGCAGTTTTGAAACAGACATGCAGAAATTCTTTCAAACTTCTCTGCTATTGAAAACACATGATACCACACGTTTGATATCAGCAAAACAATCAAATTTGCAGATAATGTAATTAAACATAATGTTAATATCCGCTCTTCCAGTCAAATTTAATTTTGGGTAATATTGACCCAAGGAGTATTTGTGTAACAATCATGTATAAAAAAAATTCTAGATGTATTTTTTAAAAACCTATAGAGGCATCTTAACTGGATCAAGCAAGAGACAAAGTCACAAAATATCAGGTAAAAATATTAAGAAACAAAAAAGTTACTAAGTCATCAATATGATTTTGGGTCATATAGACCCGAGGAGAACAGCAGGGTTAAAAGTATATTCGGCCCCATAGACCTTTTTTTGAAATTTATATCGGCAGTCAAGGTGTTAATTGGCGTTGTGTCAAATATAAAAATTCATGTAATGCCCGTTGTAAAACTGATTTAAAAAAATGGTATTTATAATAATTTTTTAAAAATAATTAAAATAAATTGTGCGTTTTCCTAATTTGTTTTTATATTTGTTAAGGTAAAATAATAAGTAAATCAGGTGATCATAATCATTTGCCTGATCGAGGTTTGATTAACGCAAAATTGGTAATACAAAAAATTAAAAAGAAGGCTATTGAAACAAACGAGTCAACGAGCATCGTTATAGCGTCTGCGTTGAAGGATGTACCAAGGGCTGTTGCTCCTGAGTGTCCAACTCGGATTGCGATGTCACGGATGGTACAACGTCAAAGGAAAGCTGATAATAATATGCCAGAAAATTCATCAACGTTTGATGATATTAATGTTTCGATTGAATATCAAAAAACATCGGCAGGTCATAAATTTTTTATGAATCTGAATCGACAAAAAAAATAAATTTCTAGTGTTTACAACAGCAAACAATTTAAGCGTTCTTGGTCGATCTGATGTTTGGTTTGCTAATGGTACAATCGTTTGGGACTATTTTCCGATTGATGGCTATGTGTGTGGTGAAATTTTATCTCCTTCGATATCTCAAAAAACGGAACTACATAGGGTCATGTGGTTTGTTTTGTTATATTTATCAGCACTTAACTTAGATCTGATTAGATTTTGAGCCAATTCGCTTCAGTGGTTCCTGAGATATTCAACGTACCCATTGACATATAGGTAAAAAAAAATAAATGCATTCTAGATGTTAAAATACAAATAAAATTTTAATATTTTTTTGTCTAAAATGTACAGATTTCGTGAAAAATATGATTTATAAAAAATGGCGCAGAAAGAGTTTTTTATTTACATAATTAAGGTGTCTATGATTTTAGCTGGTCTTTAGTAGATCAACAAACAAATGAGATGGCCATGCTTTTTATATTGCTAATATGAAAAGAGAATTGTTTTGTTGGGAAAATTTTCAGTTTCGAGCGATTGTTTACTAGGTGGGAAGTATAGGACTGGCTATTAAGCGATACAAACTATAAATTTGTTTTTTTCGGTTACATCGGTATACTTTTGCCCCCCGGGGGGGGAACATTGGAATGTCGTTCTTTATCGCAATTGCATTCCAATGTTCTTTGGGAATTGACGAACCCAGGGAAACCCGAGCACGCACCAATCGGTTGTGTACCCGGCTGGGTGATTCATTCAGGGACTATTATAAAGGAAGGACAGTCGCAACTTTTTTCTTCTTCGTTTCTCTCTTCTTTTTGGTTGTTGTTAGCGGTCTTGTCCCTCCGTTATGGGTACACTTTTGTTGCTGTCCTTTGTTTGTAGTAGTCCCTAATAGTACACCTGCGTGTTTGCCGTGCGCGGTGACCCGTAAGGCGGAAAAGAGGATCCTGGCAGTTGAGGTTCGCCTGGGTGCACCAACACACTGCTTTGGCCTCCGCTTCGCTGTAAACGGGCGGCTAGACCTAATCCAGTCTAGTCAATCGGTTAACGTCGTGGATATTTAGTATCCCGGCGGGGTGAGCCAGTGTCTTTTGATGGAATGAATGAATGAATTGTAGATTAAAGACGCTCGACAACAGAGATCATTAGCGTCTAAAAATAAAAAAAGTAAGAAAAAGGAAAACAAAAACAATAAAACCAAAGCAAAATCAATACAAAATCAAAAGTTGACACACAACAAAATAAAATCATAATAGGAACAAATAAAATGCGTCATATAATATAATGTATAGATATAAAGAAAAAACCATTTAGGCTGTAAAGAGGCCTAAATGTATACAAATAATTAAAATTAAATAAACCGTTCAAGACCGGTTTCTTTTAGACATCGAAACAGTAGATCGACATTGTCAGGATCATTTCCTAAAACAACCGACAGATCACCTGACAATCCGATCTGCTGTCGTGTGTCCCTAAACTGGACACACTCTATTAAAATATGCGCAACGGTGACACGAGTGTCACACGTCTCACAGAGGGGCGGATCCTCACAAGCCATCAAAAAACCATGTGTCAATCTACAGTGACATTGTTGGTTGTCCAGTTCTGGATGCTATTAATGGCTAACTGCAGGTGACGTTGTGCAGTACGAATGTACTTTGACGAGCAGTAGATCGCCAAGTCGTCAACGTAGAGCAATGACTCTACAGACGATGGAATTTTGTCAATTATGCCATTAATAGCGATGGAAAACAAAGTGACACTAAGAACCGAACCCTGTGGAACACCATTTTCCTGTACAAAGACACAAGACAAAGTGTTGCCGATACGGACTTGGAAGTAGCGCTCGAATAAAAAATTATTTATAAAATTCCCAAGATGTC
>JBDIXK010000103.1:0-22687 GCA_039654895.1 Mongoloraphidia duomilia
TATTTTTATGAATTAATAAAATACTTTTTTTAAATATTCTTATAAATGTATTATTAATGAATTATAATATTTAAAAAAAACATCACCTATTTTCTTCATTATAACAAAATGCACTGAACTGACATAAACTAAAAAAATAATAACAATCCAGACGGGAAACAGACTACAATAACTTTTGCAGCTGCAGCCTTGGACACAAGGTCGGCCGGAAGTTCTGCATCGTGACAATGGCAAAAAAAACAAATTTCAATGGTGACCCCCCAACCCCACCTCCCAACCGATTCGTAAACAAAGCAGCCGTGACGTGTTTGGATCACAGAAACGTATAGGCAACGCATTTCCGAGTAATTAGAGTACAATGTCGACATTTTTTATTGATTTTTTCCGGAAAAGCGACGCCATGTTGGAAAATGACTTTTCCTTTTGAGTTAGGAGGTAAGAGCTTCCGCCAATTATATCTACTATTTATCTAGATTAAATTTGACACCTTTTTCTCGTGCTATTTTTAACACTTTTTCTAAGCGTTCATCATGTTCTTTTTGATTTTTTCCCCAGATTAATAAATCATCGATATATATCTCCACGCCTTCAATATCGCCGAAAATTTCTTCAAAACATCTTTGAAATATTTCCGATGCAGATGATATACCATAAGGCATGCGTAGAAATTTATATCTACCAAATGGAGTGTTAATAGTTAACAAATTAGAACTTTCTTCATTCATTTTTATTTGCCAAAACGCTTTGTCAGCATCTAAAGTACTAAACACTTTCGCTTCAGCTATTCTTGAACACAAACTTTCAAAAGTCGGGATTTGAAAATGCTCTCTTAGTATATTTTTATTTAATTCTACTGGATCCATGCAAATTCTTAATTCTCCATTGGGTTTTTTAACAATTACGAATTGATTGACCCATTCGGTTGGTTCCGTAACTTTTTTTATAATTCCTAATTTTTCCATACGTATAAATTCTTGTTTTAATGGTTCCAGCATTTTAATCGAAACTTTTCTACATGGCATTATGTTGCCTTTTGCATCTTTCTTTAAGCGAATATCATATTCAAAATCTTTTATACAGCCAACTCCGGTAAATACATCTTTATATCGTTTCACAATGTCAGCTTCTTTATTTTTTTTTCTATCCTCTCAATTCTTTGTATTAGTTTCATTTTTCTTAGTGACGGTAGACCAATTACAACAGGAACATTTATATCACCTTCAATAACTACAAATTCCAGATTCTCTTTATTTTTGTTCTTGAATTTGCATGACAAATAACATTTTCCTGTTACTTTTATTGAACTACCACCATAAGCATTCAATTTTATATTTGTTTTTTCTAACATCGGATTATCTTCACATACTTTTATCATTTTTTCATACGGGATAACATTACAGTGGGCTCCTGTATCTAATTTTACATCCATATAATGATTATCATTTACCAGAATAGTTTTGCTCCAATCATTTTCATCATTATTCTCAAAGATAGAACCGATATAAAACGCTTCTGCTTTATCTTCATTATTATGATTTTCTATGGAATTTACTTTTTTGAATCTACAAACAACTGCAAAGTGATTCATTTTATTGCAGTTACCACACGCTTTTCCGAATGCTGGGCACTGTCGTATCGGATGAATTCGATTACATTTTCTACACGGCTTCCCCTTGTTTTGTTGTCGTTGCTCTTTATTGTTTCTCTGCGATGACCACGATGATTGTCTCTCACTGCATTCTCCTGTTGTATTAGTGCTTCTTTTATGTCCTCTGAACGCATTGCTTGATGATGCCTTCAGCACATGCACGTTACTGGATTCTGCGTCAATTGTTTTCAGCTGAGCTTGGGATAGTTCCGCCGACTTACATAAATTTATACATCTTTCTAAAGTTAAATTTTCTTCTCGCAATAAACGGCTTTTCAAATCAACATTATTTATGCCACAGATTACTCGATCTTTTATGAGACTGTCTCGTAAATCACCAAATCCGCATGTACTACTAAGTTTTTTCAAATCTGTTATGAAAGATGTGAAAGTTTCATTGGGCTGCTGCACTCTAGTAAAAAATATATGTCTTTCCCCACTTTCATTTTCTTTGGGCGTGCAAAAATTTTCAAACGCTCCTCGTACAATAGCGAGATCTTCAGAATCTTCTACAGATAGGTTAAACGTGTTAAATTTCTCTAGTGCTTCCTCTCCAATAATGTGTAAGAAAACCGCAACTTGACGCTCTTCAGGTTTAGTATCTAAGCCTGTCGCTTTCATATACAAATCAAAACGTTGTTTCCATTTCTTCCAGTTTTCTTTTATATTACCTTCAAATGATAATGCAGGAGGCGGCTTCATTGATTCCATACCGATTTTTGTTCCTTTTTTTCGTTGGCTTCTATTTTAGTTTTTTGCAGTTTTTTCTTTGTTGCGTAATGGCGGACATTTTCCTATTCAATCATTTCTTTATTTTTTTAGTCGCACATTTTTTCGTTGCATATTTTTACCGACTGCGCCATGTTAAATTTAAATAATAATTTAAATTAATGTTTCATAAAATATTATTTATTAAAATATAAAATCATTTTTAAAACAATGTTAAAATATAATAATATTAGATGTTCATGATGTGAGCAGCCAAGACAGTCTGACTCTGGAAACTTTGTCCTTAGTTTATTAGATCTGTCTTTGCTATTACATAATACCTAAGTAGCTATTATGACAAAGGGTAATTTCAGACAGCTTCTAGATATATTAAAACACGATTTACGCGAGAAAGCAAACCAGTGTGCAAGATTTTGTTGAAAGATGAATACTACTCCGAATATATTTCGGTTCTACAACTCTGAACCAGCGGCGACGACGACGACGACGACGATGAATTCATACGATGTGAATATTCATAAATTATTACAACAAAGTGATGCCGGAGTACGTGGACGAGGGGAGAGGTGAAGATATCGTAGAGTTTCCACTGGTGTGCGACGAAAATATTAGTGCTGCTGTTGCTGCTACATCAACACCTGCTTCGTCTCTGCCTGCCTTGGCCTCGTTAAACTCTAAAACGCAACTTTTGATGCAAAACATATTTTATTTCAATGTAAAACGAAGTAAATACGTAAACGTCGGTCGGCTGCCTTCTACTACTCAAGATTTTCAAGCGACACTCGACCAGCATTTTTATAGATCAAATCGACTGGTGTGCTTTGATGTTGTTGTGTAATTATATAAATAAGTACTTTAACGACGACAGTCATAGGCGATTTTATTCAGTGATTGGTGGAAACGTTGAAATTAAAGAAGTTTATTTAAAGAAAATAAAACATTTAAAATTTAAAAGGTTAAATTCTTCCACTTCGTTGATTTTATCAAAAAATGAGTGGGAAAGTCTGCTGGACTTGAAAGACATTGTGAATAGTTTATTGTCTTCGTACGTTTACTATTCGAAAAACATAAATATATATTATAATACGTATTTAGATAAGTGTAAGCTGCCAAGTGTTTATCGTTTAAACGCTAATGATTTTTTTGTACCTATAGATATTTTATATACTATTAATTACGAAAGACTCTTTCATGAAATACCCATAGTTTGTAGTGAAAAAATTGTAACTGACATTAATAGTAATTAAGAAAATGAATAAAAAAAAAGTTGTATGTTTTAACGATAAGGTAAAGATTAACTATATGGTTTGTTGGGATTTTGCATATCGTAGAGCAAGGGTGGGAATATGGGAACAGCTTGCTAGAGATCGTGATCGATTTAAAAGAAGAATAGAATCTGTCTCTCATATTCTCATTCCGGAGCTGAAAATTGTCAATTCATCGTCGCCCGTCGACTAGAACAGAGCTCTCAGTGTATAATAGCAACAGCATGGAAATGCCTGATGCTGGTATTACAGTTGTTATAAGAGATAAAAACACAAACGAATTACTTCTATCAAACTACATTGATTGCTCTGATTTAAAGTCACAAAAAGAAACATTTATAGTTGAAAATTTGAAAATAAATTTTTTTTTTTGAAACTGATGAAGATAGACTCGAAGATTCAGACGATGATAATGGTGGTGGTGGTGACGACGACGGCGACGACGATGAATGTTATGATGATGAAGGATACGATGAAAACGGTGATTATAAGATTTTGAAATGCACAACACCACAATATGAAATTAATCTTAGATTTAAGTGATAATTGTAAGAATTTTTTTTAATAATAATGTATTGATTTTTTACAATAAATATTTTTAAACGTATTGTTGTTTTTTATTAAAAAAATTCCTTGGGGAAAATCCTTATTTTATATTTCAGATATTAATACTAGAGAATTGTGAAATAGACATTTATTGTTAAAATGAGCGTCGCCGAGTGGAGAACATTCTCAACGTTTGTAGTATCCTTTGGTTGTTTTCTTATCGTTTACGTAATTGTAGATCTTGTAATTTTGGAAAAATTATTAGATTTAGACAACAAATGCGGATCGATTATGAAAATAAACACTACCTACAGTGGAATGTTTCATAAATTTCAAGTGGAAAACGTCAACTACGTAATCGATGCAATGGATAAAGTCAACAATACGTTGAACGATTTTCAAGGGCAGCTCAATCGAACGATCTCCCACCTGGTCGGTCTGCTGACTTGGAACGTGCATTATTTAAAACAAAATATAACCAATCTCATTGAAACATGTACTAATTGCACATTGAATAATTAAAAATCAGTATAAAACATGTGTGCTCGTCTGTGTGCTTTTCAATTTGCCAACTAAAGCAATCGAGAATGGCACGCAGAGACGTTGTTAAAGAGAAACTAAACTCGTTGTTGTTTGGCGAAAATGGCAATCGCATCAAGTGTCCGAGAACTTTGCAGTATTTCGAGAAGTTCAAAAACAAATATAACGACGACGACTGCGGTAGCGGTGAATATTTAGAACTGATTAGTTCTAAACACGACGTACACGTAGCGAGTTGCGTGTGGGCCGACGATAGTTCGAGATGCGGACCCGACACGTGTCAGTGTGTAAGAATCGATGGAGAAATTGCGTTTGTGGAAAACTAATTGATCATTATAATGATTATTTCTCCGTCTATCCTCACCGCCGCCACAACCAACAACTACTGCTCTCATGTGAAGAAGAAAAATAACAAACACATGACATATAATATTAATAAAGAATAAATCTGTATTATTGATGAATTAATAAAATACTGTAACAAAACTGTTTTGAATTTGGCGGAATAAAACTATTTATTTCAATAATTAAAAATGTGAACAACAATATGCAATAATTTATTAACAATGACAAGTCAATTACAATACTGTTTACACAATCAGTATTTCTCAAACAAAGTAAAACCACTTTGATAGCACAGATTTATTTCCCGTACACACGTTGTTCCTCCCTTGTTTGTGGTGACTGCTGTATTTATATATTGACAGCAGCCCGACCCCCACCGCGTTCGCACACCTTTCCAGATTTTTCTAGTGATTGCCGGCGTCTTCGGTATAATGCCACGCCTATACATTGTTATCCATTCTAGAAACAACGATTGTTGCCAGTGGCGTATCATCTGGGGTTTCCTTGTTACACTGCCCCCCTCTTAGATCTGCCCTGTCCCAGGGCAGGTTCTTAGCCCGGAAGAAAGGGTCATGCCGATAGCGGCAACCTTCACCCCGGCGACACGTTCCGTTGCGGTAGAAGTAGCAGTTCACGCCCTTTTCTGTATGCGTTTGGCGTTCCGGTCTTAGACTGCACTCCAGTGCCGTTGAAAATGAGCTCCAACATACTCCCCACGACCCTCCAGTCCAACTGGTCGAGCCCACAACCCAGCTTCGGGATTGCCAGCTTCTTAACACCGTCAGCGAGTAGGTTGGCCTTCACCTCCATTAGGGTGTTCCACAAACTAGCGTAGGTGGGCTTCTGATGGGACAGTTGCTTCGTCACCAGGTAGTAAATAAAGCGATGTTGATCCGGCAGTCGTAGGACCCTTCCGACCCGAAGCGCCTGCCTCCAGAGCTCTCCTCGGTGGCCGAATCGTCGACAGAACTCAGCCGCTATGCCTCCGGACATTCGAAGGTCTCGGGAGACGCAGTGAGCAAGCGAATACTCGCGAGGGACACCAAAAAGACCACGCCCTTCCTCCGACGTCACGCCGTAACGGGCTTTTCTGGCCCTGGAGAATTCGGCCATAAAATCTTCGAAAGCAGGCCGCTTTTCCGCCAGAGTAGTCTGGCCGATGGTAATTCTGGCCTCCCCTTGCTCCACGTCTGCGTCGTCGCCCCCTTCATAGGGCGCGAGTCGGTTGGAGTGTACCACCTTGGGCTTTCCCCTCGGCAGTTTACGAATGCGGTAGACGACATCATTTATCCGCTTCATTACTTGGTACGGGCCCTCCCAGCTCCGTTGTAAATTTGGTGAGAAGCCACGACGTCTGCACGGGTTGTACAGCCAAACTAATTTTCCTGGCTGGAACCCGCCCTCCTGTGATTTCACGTCGTAACGGTTCTTCATCCGGTCGCTGGCCAGTTGGCTATTCTTGCGGACCCCGGGGTACTTATGAAAGTGCTCCACTGACTTAACCACCGCCAACAATTCTTTCCTGGTCGCGCAGTAGTTTCGTTCCACCTTCGACAGCACCTTGCTAAAGTAGCCAATGACCCTCTCGTGCCCGTCTTGAATTTGAGAGAGCACGCCACCAATAGCCAGGTTGCTTGCATCCGTGTCCAAGATGAAGTTCCCGTCCGTGCGCGGGTAGCTCAGAATCGGCGCTGACACCAAAGCACGTTTCAGTTGCTGGAACGCTTCCTCACACTCGCCGCTCCAGATGTACTCACGCCCGTCTTCAGTCAGCCTTGTTAATGGCTTCGCAATGTTTGCAAAGCCCGAGACGAACCGACGATAGTAGGTGCATAATCCAAGGAAGCTTCGAACCTGGTGCTTGTCCTTCGGCGTCGGCCACTCCTGCACCGCTCGAATCTTCTCCGGGTCGGCCTCTATTCCGTCACGGGAGACGACGTGTCCGAGATATTGTACCTTCGTCCGAAACAGGTGACACTTCTTGGGACTTAGCTTCAGGTTCGCGCCTCGCAGTCTTCGGAACACTTATTCCAAGTTCCTCAAGTGTTTGCCAAATGTACGACCGACCACAATTACGTCATCGAGGTACACCAAACATGTCTTCCACGAGATTCCCCGCAAAATGGACTCCATCAGGCGCTCGAAGGTAGCCGGCGCGTTACACAACCCGAAGGGCATAACCGTGAACTGCCACAACCCCGTACCAATTGTGAACGCAGTCTTTTCGCGGTCTTGCGGTTCCAGCTCGACCTGCTAGTAGCCGCTCTTCAGATCCAGGGTCGAAAACCACCGAGAACCCGACAGCGTATCCAATGTGTCGTCGATACGGGGAAGGGGGTAGCTGTCCTTCTTCGTCACGTCGTTGAGGCGTCGATAGTCCACACAGAACCGCGTTGACCCGTCTTTCTTGCCGACCAGAACCACCGGTGATGCCCACGGACTGCTTGATGGCTCGATGACTCCTTGTTTTTCCATGTCAGCGACAATTCTCTCGGCTTCTTCCCGTCTCGCCAGTGGAAGTCGTCTTGGGTGTTGTCGCACTGGCCTAGCATCTTCCGTGTTGATCCTATGTCGCACCACGTTGGTCATCCCTTTCTGCCCGTCGTCAAGTGCGAATGCATTCGAATATTGGTGGATCAACTTTCGCACCTCTTTCGACTGCGCCTCGCCCAGGTCCTCACACAAGCCGACAACCATATTCGCCAGCTTCTCGACGTCGCCCCAGCAGGTAGTCTTCGTGTGTTCTCCACGCATCTCGAGATTCTGGAGACCTGCACGCATTGTCCCAACAGGGTACTCTTCTTTAGGGTCACCGGTTCGCAGTTGATGTTCATTACTCGCACTGGTACCGATTCTCCGACTTTAACCAGTGCCTTTCCCACTAGTACACCGCTACGGACCTTATTGTCGCATACTGGTTCATCCGCTCGCACGCACCCTGCCCGGAGGTCTCCATCCAAGCTGGCCCGCACGATCACCTCGCTCCGTCCTGGTAAGGTCACATCTTCCTTCAGCCAGACTCTTGCCACCGAGTCCTCCATGGGGTGCAAGGGAAGCTCTTCGTCATCGATTCTTAGAACACCCTCCTTCAGGTCCAACGCGAAACCGAACTTTCGTAAGAGATCCATCCCCAAGATGAAATTGTCGGAGATGTCAGCCACCAGTACTTCGTGATCGAGCTTCTTGCTTCCGACGCTGATGGTCATCATTGCCGATCCGTGCGTCAAAATCCGGTCACCTGTAGCCGTCCGTAGTTGCACCTTCGCCGGCGACAGCTTCGTCGATTTTCGCACTACATCAGGACGTATAATTGACCTCATGGCGCCCGTGTCGACCAGCAACGGAATATTCTGCCCAGCGACGTTCCCTTTGATGAATATACTGGCTGTGCGGTCCTTAGGTGACACCACCTGGATGGTGGCCTCCGGGGCACTCCTCCTCCGGGTCGACGTCTGCCCCTTCCCGTCGACCTTCTTTTTGTTTTTCGGCTGCTGTTGTTTACCGGTTTTAGGGCAGTTGCGTCGTATGTGCCCTCGCTCGTCACAGTCCTGACAACGGGGTTCACGCGTCTCGCCAGAAGCATTCTTCCAGCGCTCCTTCTCCCTGAGGATTCTTCGTACCAGCTCCTCCAGTTGGTCCACGGTCTCCTCTCCTACGACTCGAACGCGCCCACTGCCTCGCGATGCGTGCTTGGCGGCTTCAAACTCCAGGGCGTGGGCGAGCGCATCATCGATCGTTCTTGGTCGCGCCAACCTCAAGCCCTGCTGTGTTTCGCCGTCCCTCAGTCCGTCTATGAAAGTCTGCACCGCGTTGTTCGAGGAAGGAGTCGGGCGCTGTCGGGTACGCTAACCGTATTAGTCGCGCAATGTCGGCCTGGAACTGCTGGCGCGTCTCCCCACTCTTCTGGGTGCGGTTCTTCACCTGCGCGTGGTACACCTGCTGGAGGTGAGCGTCCCCGTACCTGAGTTCCAACCGGGAGACCAACAGCTGGTAATCTGTCTGCTGGCTCGCTGGGATCGCCTGCAGGATGTTTAGAGCGTCGCCACGCAGAGCCACCACCAGAGAGATAGCCTTCTCTCTATCTGACCAGCCGTTGGCACTCGCGGCTGCCTCAAATTGTTTGAGGTACGTTGACCACGACACGTTTCCGTCAAACGTTGGCGGTTTGATCCTTATTCGCAACGTGTAGGCACCGCCTTGCCGTTTAATTTGAGTATAATGTCCTCTTTAAAAAAAATTTTTCAATAGTGCCCTCCCACCCGATTTGCAAACGAAGCTGCGCCGAGCTGCGATTGGACGACAGCAACGTGTAGGCACCGCCTTCCGCCTTTAATTTGAGTATAATGTATAAGCCAAACAGTGTAGCTATGGCCTGTTGGAAAATGGCTTTTCCCGCTTGCAGTCTTGCAGGTCACAGACCGGAGAATCATATCAACTAATGAGGTTCAATAATAAAATCTATTTTCGAAGTTTTTAACTGCAAATTACGTTTAAATACGGTAAAAAAATGGTTTTTACGTTTGACATGTAAATTAGCATTGAAAAAAATTCGAATTGATAAAATCAAGTTTTTACCGTATTTAAACGTAATTTTCAGTAAATAACTTCGAAAAAAGATTTTATTATTGAACCTCATTTAACGGTGCAAAAATGCTTCAAAGTTGAATTTCTTAGTGTAAATCGATTGGAAAACGCAAAATAAAGCCGATTTATTAGAAAAAATTTTTTTTGCAAGTCAAGTAAAAATATTAATTTTAAAAATGATTTTTAAAATTTTTTATAAAGTTTTAAACATGATTTTGTTAACGTTTTAGGATGTTTTAAGTCTTCAAAAATTTAAAAATTTTAAAAACTATTTTTAAAATTTTTTCTAAGTTTTAAAAATTCAAATACGAGTTTTTTTCAATGCAAATTTACATGTCAAACGTTAAAATCAAGTTTTTACCGTGTTTAAACGTAATTTTCAGTAAATAACTTCGAAAAAAGATTTTATTATTAAACCTCATTTAACGGTGCAAAAATGCTTCAAAGTTGAATTTCTTAGTGTAAATCGATTGGAAAACGCAAAATAAAGCCGATTTATTAGAAAACATTTTATAAAATATTAATTTTAAAAATGATTTTTAAAAATTTTTATAAAATTTTGAACATGATTTTTTTAACGTTTTAGGATGTTTTCAGTCTTCAAAAATTTTAAAATTTTAAAAATTATTTTTAAAAATTTTTCTAAGTTTTAAAAATTTATATATCAATACGAGTTTTTTTCAATGCAAATTTACATGTCAAACGTTAAAATCAAGTTTTTACCGTATTTAAACGTAATTTTCAGTAAATAAGATGTGCTCTAAAAATATCACAACTAATGAAGACTCAGACGAAGACAACTCAGAACCAAATATAGACAGCCAAGAAGATCACACTCAATCAACAGTACAAACTCCAACAATGAACATACACGGACCAAATCAAACAACAGTAGAGGAACGAGCAAAACATCTCAAACACTACTATGGAACTCGAAACAAATCAGCAAGCAAAACGACCGCACAAAACTTCATCCTCAGAAGAGGCAAGTAATAGTAATAGTAATAATAACCTTAAAATAAAACTAATTAAAACAACGACGGAGAAACAGGATGATTACTTCATAATGCCTAGTCAAAGCAAAAAACTCCCAAATCAGCACAAAATGAAAAAATGGCAAAAAAACAAAATTTCTCAAAAGATACAATAATAAATCAGACTCAAAAAATTAAACAAATAATGAATGCAAATAAAGACCAATATTTAATCACCTATGATCAATTAGTAGACCTAATCTCACAAGCAAACCTAAACGAAATCTCGGAAAACATCAGCAATTAATATACTAAAGAACCAAGAGACATCATAAACCTACTTAAATCACTATATCCGGACCTTAATAGTAAGCAAGGCAAAAGCATCTTCACTCGATTTACCAGGAAAATACACAAAACAATGGACATGTACTTAGACTCCACCGACGACACCACTTCCAACACGGAAGAAGACTCCTCCAGGAACATAACAAACGATCAAAAGTAACATCAAAATATACTATAAAAAACAACTAAATAATAATTAACTTAAAAATGTACATAATTCAATGGAACCTCAACGGCTTTTACAATAACATTATTGAACTCCAACAACTGATTTCTTTATATCATCCAGAAGCAATAGCTCTACAAGAAACTCACCTCACTCAAGATAAAAATGTATACCTAAAAGGTTACAACACTATTAGATATGACGACATGACCGGCAACCGAACCAAAGGAGGAACAATACTATGTATCAGAAACTCAGTATACCATGTTCCGTTACAAATACAAACTCAACTTCAAATTACGGCAACTACTATTCATACCAACAAAAACTCATCGTTCTCAATTTGCAACCTCTACATACCACCGGCCTCCATCATCACTTCAAACGACATAGACTCAGTCATCAATCAATTACCAAAACCATTCCTACTTCTAGGATATCTTAACGCCCATAGTCCCATATGGGGTAACAACAACTGCAATAACACAGGAAAAATATTTGAAGACCTACTAATCAATAACTCTAATATCTGCATTCTCAACAACGGCCAGCCCACTCATCTCAATATAGCCAACGGGAATACCTCTATAATCGATTTAACGCTAGCTTCAGATACGCTCGCCCCCCAAACGGAATGGGATATTCATCCTGATCTATGCAACAGCGACCATTTTCCCATTCGAATCTCAGTAGAAAACTTCGAAAACAACCAAAACACCAACTCTACACACAAGCTAAACTTTAAGAAAGCAGACTGGAAACTCTTCTCCACTTTAATCAAATTTGACGAATCAATTACAAGTACAGAAGATCGAATAAAACATTTACAAGATATAATTCACGAAGCAATTAACAAATCCATTCCTTTGGTTAAAATAAGACCCAAAAACGTGCCCTGGTGGAATTGCGAAATTGCAGTGGCCATCAAACATAGGAAAAAATGTTACGAGACTATCAGAGAAATAAAACTCTCGAAAATAAAATAAACTACAAAAAAGCAAAAGCCAGAGTAAGATATCTCACCAAATCGGCCAAAAAACTAAGCTGACAAAATTTCTGCTCTAAAATTACAACATCCACACCGGCTAAAGAACTATGGGCAAATGTCAATAAACTTAAAAACAAAGATTCCAGAAAACATATTCCGGCAATTCTGAGCAACTCTAAAATTACATGCGACTTAGAAGAAATCGCTGAGGTTTTCGCTACTCACTTTGAAGAAATATCAAGCGATAATAATATCAACCAAAATGCTAATGAAAATAAAAAACAACTAGATCAAAATCCCTCTAACTTTAAATCAGATAACTCCGAAGAATACAACAAACTGTTCACATTAAATGAACTTAAAAATGCAATCTCTAAAATACGCAAAAACACTGTAGGGCCAGATGGAATCTTTCCAGAATCTTTAAAACACATAGAAGATCAACAACTAAACTTACTGTTAGAAACATTAAATATGCTGTGGCAAAAAAACTACATACCGGAAAATTGGAAAAAAGCAAACACAATCCCTATTCCAAAACCTGATAAAGATACAACTAATAAGAACAATTATCGACCTATCTCAATAGCTAGCATAGTTTGCAAACTCTATGAACGCATCATCAACGAAAGACTCCATTGGACAATTGAAAAAAACAACCTCATGAGCAAAAAGCAGTTTGGTTTTCGCAAAAACAAATCAATCTTAGATGTTCATACAATATTCACTAACGAAATTCACAATGCTCTGATTAATAAACAGTGTATTATTGCAATCTTCTTTGACATGTATAAAGCATACGACCGAATCTGGAAAGCTAACATACTACAACAACTGCACGCCTGGGACCTAAAGGGCCGCCTTCCATTATTCATCCAAAACTTCCTATCAGACCGAAAGTTCCAAGTTAAAATAACTGAAATTTTCTCAACAGAAAGAAAACTAGAGAATGGCAATCCAATGGCATTCCAATCGATTTTAAAAATTCATAAATATTATTAAAAATTTTAAGATTTTTACATGATTTTCTCAACGTTTTAGGATGTTTTAAGACTTTTAAAATTTTAAAATTTTTAAAAATTTTTTTTAAAATTTTTTCTAAGTTTTAAAATTCATAAAAATTATTAAAATTTTTTACATGATTTTCTCAACGTTTTCGGATGTTTTAAGACTTTTAAAACTTTCAAATTTTTAAAAAAAATTTTTAAAAATTTTAAAATTTTAAAAGTCTTAAAACATCCTAAAACGTCGAGAAAATCATTTAAAAATTTTTAAAAATTTTTATTAATTTTATGAATTTTTAAAGAAAATTTTTAAAAGGAATTAAGAAAATTTAAAAATTTTAAAAGTTTTAAAACATCCTAAAACGCAAAAAAAATCATGATAAAAACGTTAAAAATTTTAATATTTTAAAAATTTTAAAAAATCATTTTTAAAATATTATTTTTATTTGACTTGCAAAAAAATTTTTCTTTAATAAATCGGCTTTATTTTGCGTTTTCCAATCGATTTACACTAACAAATTCAACTTTGAAGCATTTTTGCACCGTTAAATGAGATTCAATAATATAATCTTATTTCGAAGTTATTTACTGGAAATTACGTTTAAATACGGTAAAAACTTGATTTAAACGTTTGACTTGCAAATTTGCATTGAAAAAAACTCGTATTAATATATGAATTTTCAAAACTTAGAAAAAATTTTAAAAATAATTTTTAAAACTTAGAAAAATTTTTAAGAATAATTTTAAAAAATTTTAAAATTTTTAAAGACTTAAAACATCCTAAAACGTTAAAAAAATCATGTTAAAAATTTTTTTAAAATATTATTGATTTAAAAATTTTAAGAAAGCATTTTAATAATTAGTATTTTTACTTGACTTGCAAAAAAATTTTTTTTTAATAAATCGGCTTTATTTTGCGTTTTCCAAACGATTTACACTAAGAAATTCCACTTTGAAGCATTTTTGCACCGTTAAACGAGGTTCAATAATAAAATCTTTTTTCGAAGTTATTGAACCTCATTTAACGGTGCAAAAATGCTTCAAAGTTGAATTTCTTAGTTGATTTTAAAAATTTTAAAAAATCATTTTTAAAATCATTATTTTTATTTGACTTGGAAAAAATTTTGTTTTTAATAAATCGGCTTTATTTTGCGTTTTCCAATCGATTTACACTTAGAAATTCTACTTTGAAGCATTTTTGCACCGTTAAATGAGGTTCAATAATAAAACATTATTGAACCTCATTTAACGGTGCCAAAATGCTTCAAAGTTGAATTTCTAAGTGTAAATCGATTGGAAAACGTAAAATAAAGCCGATTTATTAAAAACAAAATTTTTTGCAAGTCAAATAAAAATATTAATTTTAAAAATGATTTTTTAAAATTTTTAAATTATTAATATTTTCATAAAATTTTTAACATGATTTTTTTAACGTTTTAGGATTTTTTAAGTCTTTAAAAATTTTAAAATTTTAAAAATTATTTTTAAAAATTCAAAAAAATTATAAAAAATTTTAAAAATTTTTAAGTGATTTTCTTGACGTTTCAAGATGTTTTAAGACTTTTAAAATTTTTAAATTTTTAAAAATTTTTTTTAAAAATTTTAAAATTTTAAAAGTCTTAAAACATCCTAAAACGTTGAGAAAATCATTTAAAAAATTTTAAAAATTTTTATAATTGTTATGAATTTTTAAGACTTAGAAAAATTTAAAAAAAAATTTTAAAAATTTTAAAAGTCTTAAAACATCCTGAAACGTTGAGAAAAACATGTAAAAATCTTTTAAAATTTTTTAAAATTTTTTGAATTTTTGAAAACTTAGAAAAATTTTTAAAAAAAAATTTAAAAATTTTAAAATTTTAAAAGCCTTAAAACATCCTAAAACGTAAAAAAAATCATGTTAGAAATTTTAAAATTTTTAATATTTTAAAAATTTTAAAAAATCATTTTTATAATCATTATTTTTATTTGACTTGCAAAAAATTTTGTTTTTATTAAATCGGCTTTATTTTGCGTTTTCCAATCGATTTACACTTAGAAATTCAACTTTGAAGCATTTTTGCACCGTTAAATGAGGTTCAATAATAAAACATTATTGAACCTCATTTAACGGTGCAAAAATGCTTCAAAGTTGATTTTCTAAGTGTAAATCGATTGGAAAACGCAAAATAAAGCCGATTTATTAAAAACAAAATTTTTTGCAAGTCAAATAAAAATATTAATTTTAAAAATGATTTTTTAAAATTTTTAAATTATTAATATTTTCATAAAATTTTTAACATGATTTTTTTAACGTTTTAGGATTTTTTAAGTCTTTAAAAATTTTAAAATTTTAGAAATTATTTTAAAAAATTCATAAAAATTATAAAAAATTTTAAAAATTTTTAAATGATTTTCTCGACGTTTCAGGATGTTTTAAGACTTTTAAAATTTTAAAATTTTTAAAAATTTTTTTTAAAAATTTTAAAATTTTAAAAGTCTTAAAACATCCTAAAACGTTGAGAAAATCATTTAAAAAATTTAAAAAATTTTTATAATTTTCATGAATTTTTAAGACAGAAAAATTTAAAAAAAAATTTTAAAAATTTTAAAAGTCTTAAAACATCCTGAAACGTTGAGAAAATCATGTAAAAATCTTTTAAAATTTTTATGAATTTTTATGAATTTTTAAAAACTTAGAAAAATTTTTAAAAAAAATTTTTAAAATTTTAAAATTTTAAAAGCCTTAAAACATCCTAAAACGTAAAAAAAATCGTGTTAGAAATTTTAAAATTTTTAATATTTTAAAAATTTTAAAAAATCATTTTTAAAATCATTATTTTTATTTGACTTGCAAAAAATTTTTGTTTTTAATAAATCGGCTTTATTTTGCGTTTTCCAATCGATTTACACTTAGAAATTCAATTTTGAAGCATTTTTGCACCGTTAAATAAGGTTCAATAATAAAACATTATTGAACCTCATTTAACGGTGCAAAAATGCTTCAAAGTTGAATTTCTAAGTGTAAATCGATTGGAAAACGTAAAATAAAGCCGATTTATTAAAAACAAAATTTTTTGCAAGTCAAATAAAAATATTAATTTTAAAAATGATTTTTTAAAATTTTTAAATTATTAATATTTTCATAAAATTTTTAACATGATTTTTTTAACGTTTTAGGATTTTTTAAGTCTTTAAAAATTTTAAAATTTTAAAAATTATTTTTAAAAATTCAAAAAAATTATAAAAAATTTTAAAAATTTTTAAGTGATTTTCTCGACGTTTCAGGATGTTTTAAGACTTTTAAAATTTTAAAATTTTTAAAAATTTTTTTTAAAAATTTAAAAATTTTAAAAGTCTTAAAACATCCTAAAACGTTGAGAAAATCATTTAAAAAATTTTAAAAATTTTTATAATTTTTATGAATTTTTAAGACAGAAAAATTTAAAAAAAAATTTTAAAAATTTTAAAAGTCTTAAAACATTCTGAAACGTTGAGAAAATCATGTAAAAATCTTTTAAAATTTTTAATAATTTTTATGAATTTTTGAAAACTTAGAAAAATTTTTAAAAGCCTTAAAACATCCTAAAACGTAAAAAAAATCATGTTAGAAATTTTAAAATTTTTAATATTTTAAAAATTTTAAAAAATCATTTTTAAAATCATTATTTTTATTTGACTTGCAAAAAATTTTGTTTTTAATAAATCGGCTTTATTTTGCGTTTTCCAATCGATTTACACTTAGAAATTCAACTTTGAAGCATTTTTGCATCGTTAAATGAGGTTCAATAATAAAACATTATTGAACCTCATTTAACGGTGCAAAAATGCTTCAAAGTTGAATTTCTAAGTGTAAATCGATTGGAAAACGTAAAATAAAGCCGATTTATTAAAAGCAAAATTTTTTGCATGTCAAATAAAAATATTAATTTTAAAAATGATTTTTTAAAATTTTTAAATTATTAATATTTTCATAAAAGTTTTAACATGATTTTTTTAACGTTTTAGGATTTTTTAAGTCTTTAAAAATTTTAAAATTTTAAAAATTATTTTTAAAAATTCAAAAAAATTATAAAAAATTTTAAAAATTTTTAAGTGATTTTCTCGACGTTTAAGGATGTTTTAAAACTTTTAAAATTTTAAAATTTTTAAAAATTTTTTTTAAAAATTTTAAAATTTTAAAAGTCTTAAAACATCCTAAAACGTTGAGAAAATCATTTAAAAAATTTTAAAATTTTTTATAATTTTCATGAATTTTTAAGACTTAGAAAAATTTAAAAAAAAATTTTAAAAATTTTAAAAGTCTTAAAACATCCTGAAACGTTGAGAAAATCATGTAAATATCTTTTAAAATTTTTAATAATTTTTATGAATTTTTGAAAACTTAGAAAAATTTTTAAAAAAAATTTTAAAAATTTAAAAATTTTAAAAGCCTTAAAACATCCTAAAACGTAAAAAAAATCATGTTAGAAATTTTAAAATTTTTAATATTTTAAAAATTTTAAAAAATCATTTTTAAAATCATTATTTTTATTTGACTTGCAAAAAATTTTGTTTTTAATAAATCGGCTTTATTTTGCGTTTTCCAATCGATTTACACTTAGAAATTCAACTTTGAAGCATTTTTGCACCGTTAAATGAGGTTCAATAATAAAACATTATTGAACCTCATTTAACGGTGCAAAAATGCTTCCAAGTTTAATTAATTCTAAGTGTAAATCGATTGGAAAACGTAAAATAAAGCCGATTTATTAAAAACAAAATTTTTTGCAAGTCAAATAAAAATATTAATTTTAAAAATGATTTTTTAAAATTTTTAAATTATTAATTTTTTCATAAAATTTTTAACATGATTTTTTTAACGTTTTAGGATTTTTTAAGTCTTTAAAAATTTTAAAATTTTAAAAATTATTTTTAAAAATTCATAAAAATTATAAAAAATTTTAAAAATTTTAAAAATTTTTTTTAAAAATTTTAAAATTTTAAAAGTCTTAAAACATCCTAAAACGTTGAGAAAATCATTTAAAAAATTTAAAAAATTTTTATAATTTTCATGAATTTTTAAGACTTAGAAAAATTTAAAAAAAAATTTTAAAAATTTTAAGTCTTAAAACATTCTGAAACGTTGAGAAAATCATGTAAAAATCTTTTAAAATTTTTAATAATTTTTATGAATTTTTGAAAACTTAGAAAAATTTTTAAAAGCCTTAAAACATCCTAAAACGTAAAAAAAATCATGTTAGAAATTTTAAAATTTTTAATATTTTAAAAATTTTAAAAAATCATTTTTAAAATCATTATTTTTATTTGACGTGCAAAAAATTTTGTTTTTAATAAATCGGCTTTATTTTGCGTTTTCCAATCGATTTACACTTAGAAATTCAACTTTGAAGCATTTTTGCACCGTTAAATGAGGTTCAATAATAAAACATTATTGAACCTCATTTAACGGTGCAAAAATGCTTCAAAGTTGAATTTCTAAGTGTAAATCGATTGGAAAACGCAAAATAAAGCCGATTTATTAAAAACAAAATTTTTTGCAAGTCAAATAAAAATATTAATTTTAAAAATGATTTTTTAAAATTTTTAAATTATTAATATTTGCATAAAATTTTTAACATGATTTTTTTAACGTTTTAGGATTTTTTAAGTCTTTAAAAATTTTAAAATTTTAAAAATTATTTTTAAAAATTCATAAAAATTATAAAAAATTTTTAAAATTTTTAAATGATTTTCTCGACGTTTCAGGATGTTTTAAGACTTTTAAAATTTTAAAATTTTTAAAAATTTTTTTTAAAAATTTTAAAATTTTAAAAGTCTTAAAACATCCTAAAACGTTGAGAAAATCATTTAAAAAATTTAAAAAATTTTTATAATTTTTATGAATTTTTAAGACAGAAAAATTTAAAAAAAAATTTTAAAAATTTTAAAAGTCTTAAAACATCCTGAAACGTTGAGAAAATCATGTAAAAATCTTTTAAAATTTTTAATAGTTTTTATGAATTTTTGTAAACTTAGAAAAATTTTTAAAAAAATTTTAAAAATTTTAAAATTTTAAAAGCCTTAAAACATCCTAAAACGTAAAAAAAATCATGTTAGAAATTTTAAAATTTTTAATATTTTAAAAATTTTAAAAAATCATTTTTAAAATTTTTAAAATATTAAAAATTTTAAAATTTCTAACATGATTTTTTTTACGTTTTAGGATGTTTTAAGGCTTTTAAAATTTTAAAATCTTTAAAATTTTTTTAAAAATTTTTCTAAGTTTACAAAAATTCATAAAAACTATTAAAAATTTTAAAAGATTTTTACATGATTTTCTCAACGTTTCAGGATGTTTTAAGACTTTTAAAATTTTTGAAATTTTTTTTTAAATTTTTCTGTCTTAAAAATTCATAAAAATTATAAAAATTTTTAAAATTTTTTAAATGATTTTCTCAACGTTTTAGGATGTTTTAAGACTTTTAAAATTTATTAATTTTTAAAAAAAATTTTTAAAAATTTTAAAATTTTAAAAGACTTAAAACATCCTGAAACGTCGAGAAAATCACTTAAAAATTTTTAAAATTTTTTATAATTTTTTTGAATTTTTAAAAATAATTTTTAAAATTTTAAAATTTTTAAAGACTTAAAAAATCCTAAAACGTTAAAAAAATCATGTTAAAAATTTTATGAAAATATTAATAATTTAAAAATTTTAAAAAATCATTTTTAAAATTAATATTTTTATTTGACTTGCAAAAAATTTTGTTTTTAATAAATCGGCTTTATTTTACGTTTTCCAATCGATTTACACTTAGAAATTCAACTTTGAAGCATTTTTGCACCGTTAAATGAGGTTCAATAATGTTTTATTATTGAACCTCATTTAACGGTGCAAAAATGCTTCAAAGTTGAATTTCTAAGTGTAAATCGATTAGAAAACCAAAATAAAGCCGATTTATTAAAAACAAAATTTTTTGCAAGTCAAATAAAAATAATGATTTTAAAAATGATTTTTTAAAATTTTTAAAATATTAAAAATTTTAAAGTTTCTAACATGATTTTTTTTACGTTTTAGGATGTTTTAAGGCTTTTAAAATTTTAAAATCTTTAAAATTTTTTTAAAAATTTTTCTAAGTTTACAAAAATTCATAAAAACTATTAAAAATTTTAAAAGATTTTTACATGATTTTCTCAACGTTTCAGGATGTTTTAAGACTTTTAAAATTTTTGAAATTTTTTTTAAATTTTTCTGTCTTAAAAATTCATAAAAATTATAAAAATTTTTAAAATTTTTTAAATGATTTTCTCAACGTTTTAGGATGTTTTAAGACTTTTAAAATTTATTAATTTTTAAAAAAAATTTTTAAAAATTTTAAAATTTTAAAAGTCTTAAAACATCCTGAAACGTCGAGAAAATCACTTAAAAATTTTTAAAATTTTTTATAATTTTTTTGAATTTTTAAAAATAATTTTTAAAATTTTAAAATTTTTAAAGACTTAAAAAATCCTAAAACGTTAAAAAAATCATGTTAAAAATTTTATGAAAATATTAATAATTTAAAAATTTTAAAAAATCATTTTTAAAATTAATATTTTTATTTGACTTGCAAAAAATTTTGTTTTTAATAAATCGGCTTTATTTTACGTTTTCCAATCGATTTACACTTAGAAATTCAACTTTGAAGCATTTTTGCACCGTTAAATGAGGTTCAATAATGTTTTATTATTGAACCTCATTTAACGGTGCAAAAATGCTTCAAAGTTGAATTTCTAAGTGTAAATCGATTAGAAAACCAAAATAAAGCCGATTTATTAAAAACAAAATTTTTTGCAAGTCAAATAAAAATAATGATTTTAAAAATGATTTTTTAAAATTTTTAAAATATTAAAAATTTTAAAGTTTCTAACATGATTTTTTTTACGTTTTAGGATGTTTTAAGGCTTTTAAAATTTTAAAATTTTTAAAATTTTTTTTAAAAATTTTTCTAAGTTTTCAAAAATTCATAAAAATTATTAAAAATTTTAAAAGATTTTTACATGATTTTCTCAACGTTTCAGGATGTTTTAAGACTTTTAAAATTTTAAAAATTTTTTTTTAAATTTTTCTGTTTTAAAAATTCATAAAAATTATAAAAATTTTTTAAATTTTTTAAATGATTTTCTCAACGTTTTAGGATGTTTTAAGACTTTTAAAATTTTTAAATTTTTAAAAAAAAATTTTAAAAATTTAAAAATTTTTAAAGTCTTAAAACATCCTGGAACGTCGAGAAAATCATTTAAAAATTTTTAAAATTTTTTATAATTTTTATGAATTTTTAAAAATAATTTTTAAAATTTTAAAATTTTTAAAGACTTAAAAAATCCTAAAACGTTAAAAAAATCATGTTAAAAATTTTATGAAAATATTAATAATTTAAAAATTTTAAAAAATCATTTTTAAATTTAATATTTTTATTTGACTTGCAAAAATTTTGTTTTTAATAAATCGGTTTTATTTTGCGTTTTCCAATCGATTTACACTTAGAAATTCAACTTTGAAGCATTTTTGCACCCTTAAATGAGGTTCAATAATGTTTTATTATTGAACCTCATTTAACGGTGCAAAAATGCTTCAAAGTTGAATTTCTAAGTGTAAATCGATTGGAAAACGCAAAATAAAGCCGATTTATTAAAAACAAAATTTTTTGCAAGTCAAATAAAAATAATGATTTTAAAAATGATTTTTTAAAATTTTTAAAATATTAAAAATTTTAAAATTTCTAACATGATTTTTTTTACGTTTTAGGATGTTTTAAGGCTTTTAAAATTTTAAAATTTTAAAATTTTTAAAATTTTTTTAAAAATTTTTCTAAGTTTTCAAAAATTCAAAAAATTATTAAAAATTTTAAAAGATTTTTACATGATTTTCTCAACGTTTCAGGATGTTTTAAGACTTTTAAAATTTTTAAAATTTTTTTTTAAATTTTTCTAAGTCTTAAAAATTCATGAAATTTAAATTTTTCTAAGTCTTAAAAATTCATGAAATTTAAATTTAAAAAAAAATTTTAAAAATTTTAAAAGTCTTAAAACATCCTGAAACGTTGAGAAAATCATGTAAATATCTTTTAAAATTTTTAATAATTTTTATGAATTTTTGAAAACTTAGAAAAATTTTTAAAAAAATTTTAAAAATTTAAAATTTTAAAAGCCTTAAAACATCCTAAAACGTAAAAAAAATCATGTTAGAAATTTTAAAATTTTTAATATTTTAAAAATTTTAAAAAATCATTTTTAAAATCATTATTTTTATTTGACTTGCAAAAAATTTTGTTTTTAATAAATCGGCTTTATTTTGCGTTTTCCAATCGATTTACACTTAGAAATTCAACTTTGAAGCATTTTTGCACCGTTAAATGAGGTTCAATAATAAAACATTATTGAACCTCATTTAACGGTGCAAAAATGCTTCCAAGTTTAATTAATTCTAAGTGTAAATCGATTGGAAAACGTAAAATAAAGCCGATTTATTAAAAACAAAATTTTTTGCAAGTCAAATAAAAATATTAATTTTAAAAATGATTTTTTAAAATTTTTAAATTATTAATTTTTT
>JBDIXK010000104.1:0-22134 GCA_039654895.1 Mongoloraphidia duomilia
CTTTTAGTTTCGGAGATATAAGCGTTTTAAGATTTTTTAATTTTAACCTATAAATTTGCTTTGATCTGGATAAAACTATGCATACTTATGGAGAAAAACACGCTGAATCGATTCCCGTTGACAAAAATCCTCTATCTCTTTTAGTTTCGGAGATATAAGCGTTTTAAGATTTTTTAATTTTTCGCTATAAATTTGCTTTGATCTGTAAAAACTATGCATACTTATGGAGAAAAACACGCTGAATCGATTCCCGTTGACAAAAATCGTCTATCTCTTTTAGTTTCGGAGATATAAGCGTTTTAAGATTTTTTAATTTTTCCCTATAAATTTGCTTTGATCTGGATAAAACTATGCATACTTATGGAGAAAAACACGCTGAATCGATTCCCGTTGACAAAATTTTTAATTTTTACCTATAAATTTGCTTTGATCTGGATAAAACTATGCATACTTATGGAGAAAAACACGCTGAATCAATTCCCGTTGACAAAAATCGTCTATCTCTTTTAGTTTAGGAGATTTTAGCGTTTTAGGATTTTTTAATTTTTCCCTATAAATTTGCTTTGATCTGGATAAAACTATGCATACTTATGGAGAAAAACACGCTGAATCGATTCCCGTTGACAAAAATCGTCTATCTCTTTTAGTTTCGGAGATATAAGCGTTTTAAGATTTTTTAATTTTTCCCTGTTAATTTGCTTTGATCTGGATAAAACTATGCATACTTATGGAGAAAAACACGCTGAATCGATTCCCGTTGACAAAATTTTTAATTTTTACCTATAAATTTGCATTGATCTGGATAAAACTATGCATACTTATGGAGAAAAACACGCTGAATCGATTCCCGTTGACAAAAATCGTCTATCTCTTTTAGTTTCGGAGATATAAGCGTTTTAAGATTTTTTAATTTTTCCCTATAAATTTGCTTTGATCTGGATAAAACTATGCATACTTATGGAGAAAAACACGCTGAATCGATTCCCGTTGACAAAAATCGTCTATCTCTTTTAGTTTCGGAGATATAAGCGTTTTAAGATTTTTTAATTTTTCCCTATAAATTTGCTTTGATCTGGATAAAACTATGCATACTTATGGAGAAAAACACGCTGAATCGATTCCCGTTGACAAAAATCGTCTATCTCTTTTAGTTTCGGAGATTTTAGCGTTTCAAGATTTTTTAATTTTTCCCTATAAATTTGCTTTGATCTGGATAAAACTATGCATACTTATGGAGAAAAACACGCTGAATCGATTCCCGTTGACAAAAATCGTCTATCTCTTTTAGTTTCGGAGATATAAGCGTTTTAAGATTTTTTAATTTTTCGCTATAAATTTGCTTTGATCTGGATAAAACTATGCATACTTATGGAGAAAAACACGCTGAATCGATTACCGTTGACAAAAATCGTCTATCTATTTTAGTTTCGGAGATATAAGCGTTTTAAGATTTTTTAATTTTTCCCTATAAATTTGCTTTGATCTAGATAAAACTATCCATACTTATGGAGAAAAACACGCTGAATCGTCTATCTCTTTTAGTTTCGGAGATATAAGCGTTTTAAGATTTTTTAATTTTTACCTATAAATTTGCTTTGATCTGGATAAAACTATGCATACTTATGGAGAAAAACACGCTGAATCGATTCCCGTTGACAAAAATCGTCTATCTCTTTTAGTTTCGGAGATATAAGCGTTTTAAGATTTTTTAATTTTTCCCTATAAATTTGCTTTGATCTGGATAAAACTATGCATACTTATGGAGAAAAACACGCTGAATCGATTCCCGTTGACAAAAATCGTCTATCTCTTTTAGTTTCGGAGATATAAGCGTTTTAAGATTTTTTAATTTTTCCCTATAAATTTGCTTTGATCTGGATAAAACTATGCATACTTATGGAGAAAAACACGCTGAATCGATTCCCGTTGACAAAAATCGTCTATCTCTTTTAGTTTCGGAGATATAAGCGTTTTAAGATTTTTTAATTTTTCCCTATAAATTTGCTTTGATCTGGATAAAACTATGCATACTTATGGAGAAAAACACGCTGAATCGATTCCCGTTCGAACAAAGCGTTTGATTTTTAATTTTTCCCTATAAATTTGCTTTGATCTGGATAAAACTATGCATACTTATGGAGAAAAACACGCTGAATCGATTCCCGTTGACAAAAATCGTCTATCTCTTTTAGTTTCGGAGATATAAGCGTTTTAAGATTTTTTAATTTTTCCTTATAAATTTGCTTTGATCTAGATAAAACTATCCATACTTATGGAGAAAAACACGCTGAATCGTCTATCTCTTTTAGTTTCGGAGATATAAGCGTTTTAAGATTTTTTAATTTTTACCTATAAATTTGCTTTGATCTGGATAAAACTATGCATACTTATGGAGAAAAACACGCTGAATCGATTCCCGTTGACAAAAATCGTCTATCTCTTTTAGTTTCGGAGATATAAGCGTTTTAAGATTTTTTAATTTTTCCCTATAAATTTGCTTTGATCTGGATAAAACTATGCATACTTATGGAGAAAAACACGCTGAATCGATTCCCGTTGACAAAAATCGTCTATCTCTTTTAGTTTCGGAGATATAAGCGTTTTAAGATTTTTTAATTTTTCCCTATAAATTTGCTTTGATCTGGATAAAACTATGCATACTTATGGAGAAAAACACGCTGAATCGATTCCCGTTGACAAAAATCGTCTATCTCTTTTAGTTTCGGAGATTTTAGCGTTTTAAGATTTTTTAATTTTTCCCTATAAATTTGCTTTGATCTGGATAAAACTATGCATACTTATGGAGAAAAACACGCTGAATCGATTCCCGTTGACAAAAATCGTCTATCTCTTTTAGTTTCGGAGATATAAGCGTTTTAAGATTTTTTAATTTTTCCCTATAAATTTGCTTTGATCTGGATAAAACTATGCATACTTATGGAGAAAAACACGCTGAATCGATTCCCGTTGACAAAAATCGTCTATCTCTTTTAGTTTCGGAGATATAAGCGTTTTAAGATTTTTTAATTTTTACCTATAAATTTGCTTTGATCTGGATAAAACTATGCATACTTATGGAGAAAAACACGCTGAATCGATTCCCGTTGACAAAAATCGTCTATCTCTTTTAGTTTCGGAGATATAAGCGTTTTAAGATTTTTTAATTTTTCCCTATAAATTTGCTTTGATCTGGATAAAACTATGCATACTTATGGAGAAAAACACGCTGAATCGATTCCCGTTGACAAAAATCGTCTATCTCTTTTAGTTTCGGAGATATAAGCGTTTTAAGATTTTTTAATTTTTCCCTATAAATTTGCTTTGATCTGGATAAAACTATGCATACTTATGGAGAAAAACACGCTGAATCGATTCCCGTTGACAAAAATCGTCTATCTCTTTTAGTTTCGGAGATATAAGCGTTTTAAGATTTTTTAATTTTTCCCTATAAATTTGCTTTGATCTGGATAAAACTATGCATACTTATGGAGAAAAACACGCTGAATCGATTCCCGTTGACAAAAATCGTCTATCTCTTTTAGTTTCGGAGATATAAGCGTTTTAAGATTTTTTAATTTTTCCCTATAAATTTGCTTTGATCTGGATAAAACTATGCATACTTATGGAGAAAAACACGCTGAATCGATTCCCGTTGACAAAAATCGTCTATCTCTTTTAGTTTCGGAGATATAAGCGTTTTAAGATTTTTTAATTTTTCCCTATAAATTTGCTTTGATCTGGATAAAACTATGCATACTTATGGAGAAAAACACGCTGAATCGATTCCCGTTGACAAAAATCGTCTATCTCTTTTAGTTTCGGAGATATAAGCGTTTTAAGATTTTTTAATTTTTCCCTATAAATTTGCTTTGATCTGGATAAAACTATGCATACTTATGGAGAAAAACACGCTGAATCGATTCCCGTTGACAAAAATCGTCTATCTCTTTTAGTTTCGGAGATATAAGCGTTTTAAGATTTTTTAATTTTTCCCTATAAATTTGCTTTGATCTGGATAAAACTATGCATACTTATGGAGAAAAACACGCGAATCGATTCCGTTGACAAAAATCGTCTATCTCTTTTAGTTTCGGAGATTTTAGCGTTTTAAGATTTTTTAATTTTTCCCTATAAATTTGCTTTGATCTGGATAAAACTATGCATACTTATGGAGAAAAACACGCTGAATCGATTCCCGTTGACAAAAATCGTCTATCTCTTTTAGTTTCGGAGATATAAGCGTTTTAAGATTTTTTAATTTTTCCCTATAAATTTGCTTTGATCTGGATAAAACTATGCATACTTATGGAGAAAAACACGCTGAATCGATTCCCGTTGACAAAATTTTTAATTTTTACCTATAAATTTGCTTGATCTGGATAAAACTATGCATACTTTGGAGAAAAACACGCTGAATCAATTCCCGTTGACAAAAATCGTCTATCTCTTTTAGTTTAGGAGATTAGCGTTTTAAGATTTTTTAATTTTTCCCTATAAATTTGCTTTGATCTGGATAAAACTATGCATACTTATGGAGAAAAACACGCTGAATCGATTCCCGTTGACAAAAATCGTCTATCTCTTTTAGTTTCGGAGATATAAGCGTTTTAAGATTTTTTAATTTTTCCCTATAAATTTGCTTTGATCTAGATAAAACTATCCATACTTATGGAGAAAAACACGCTGAATCGTCTATCTCTTTTAGTTTCGGAGATATAAGCGTTTTAAGATTTTTTAATTTTTACCTATAAATTTGCTTTGATCTGGATAAAACTATGCATACTTATGGAGAAAAACACGCTGAATCGATTCCCGTTGAACAAAATTTTTAATTTTTCCCTATAAATTTGCTTTGATCTGGATAAAACTATGCATACTTATGGAGAAAAACACGCTGAATCGATTCCCGTTGACAAAAATCGTCTATCTCTTTTAGTTTCGGAGATATAAGCGTTTTAAGATTTTTTAATTTTTCCCTATAAATTTGCTTTGATCTGGATAAAACTATGCATACTTATGGAGAAAAACACGCTGAATCGATTCCCGTTGACAAAAATCGTCTATCTCTTTTAGTTTCGGAGATATAAGCGTTTTAAGATTTTTTAATTTTTCCCTATAAATTTGCTTTGATCTAGATAAAACTATCCATACTTATGGAGAAAAACACGCTGAATCGTCTATCTCTTTTAGTTTCGGAGATATAAGCGTTTTAAGATTTTTTAATTTTTACCTATCAATTTGCATTGATCTGGATAAAACTATGCATACTTATGGAGAAAAACACGCTGAATCGATTCCCGTTGACAAAAATCGTCTATCTCTTTTAGTTTCGGAGATATAAGCGTTTTAAGATTTTTTAATTTTTCCCTATAAATTTGCTTTGATCTAGATAAAACTATCCATACTTATGGAGAAAAACACGCTGAATCGTCTATCTCTTTTAGTTTCGGAGATATAAGCGTTTTAAGATTTTTTAATTTTTACCTATAAATTTGCTTTGATCTGGATAAAACTATGCATACTTATGGAGAAAAACACGCTGAATCGATTCCCGTTGACAAAAATCGTCTATCTCTTTTAGTTTCGGAGATATAAGCGTTTTAAGATTTTTTAATTTTTCCCTATAAATTTGCTTTGATCTGGATAAAACTATGCATACTTATGGAGAAAAACACGCTGAATCGATTCCCGTTGACAAAAATCGTCTATCTCTTTTAGTTTCGGAGATATAAGCGTTTTAAGATTTTTTAATTTTTCCCTATAAATTTGCTTTGATCTGGATAAAACTATGCATACTTATGGAGAAAAACACGCTGAATCGATTCCCGTTGACAAAAATCGTCTATCTCTTTTAGTTTCGGAGATATAAGCGTTTTAAGATTTTTTAATTTTTCCCTATAAATTTGCTTTGATCTGGATAAAACTATGCATACTTATGGAGAAAAACACGCTGAATCGATTCCCGTTGACAAAAATCGTCTATCTCTTTTAGTTTCGGAGATATAAGCGTTTTAAGATTTTTTAATTTTTCCCTATAAATTTGCTTTGATCTGGATAAAACTATGCATACTTATGGAGAAAAACACGCTGAATCGATTCCCGTTGACAAAAATCGTCTATCTCTTTTAGTTTCGGAGATATAAGCGTTTTAAGATTTTTTAATTTTTCCCTATAAATTTGCTTTGATCTGGATAAAACTATGCATACTTTGTGGTGGAATAATTTTTATGCTGTCGACAATTACAAATTATAACTGAATTTGGATGTTCGAGTTTTATCAGCATAAAGGTAGGGTTGGGTTCCCCACATTAATTTATCTTTGGATGTTTACTCGTCCAAAGTGTTGAAAGAAAGGGGTGGAACTTCAATTGAGGGTCCTTGTTATCGAGACAAAGTGAAATATGTTTTCTACAAAAGGTTATACTTATTTTAACGAAGTCCACTGTTCTAATATTAACAGTGAGAGATGCTTAGTTGAACAAAAATGTCTTAGATTGATTCGAACAATCTTCACTAAACTTATTCAGATCCAAAGGTTCTCATCAATTAATTCATTCATACATGAAAAAAAACAATTTTATGTATCTTTAACAATCATAATATATTAACTTGCTATAAATTTAACAAGAATTTTACAAATCACAAACGTTACTGCAATAACAATTTAAATCAGTTAAGCAGACATACTGCTTAACTCAACACATTAAAAAGTTGAAAACCGCTGAAGAGCATTATAATTTACAAATCTCTATCTGTATCAAAATCTTAGATTGGTACTGAACAATTTTTATCAATTATGAAGATGCACAATTAGAGTTAATATGTAACCTAGTGTATAAAGAGGAAGGCAAATAATAAGAAGTTACTGACAAAGTAGTTAATAAAGAGTAATACGTTAAAAATCGATAGTATAAATCTGTCAAGCTGTCTGTTAAAGTGATAGTAGTCCGTGATATGGTATAAATATGGTTAACGAAGTGAAGTGAAACAACCGTCAAAGAAAAGGTGTAGTCACGTCTGATAGTCAAAAAACCACTACAGGATTATAAGATTGTTAATTGTTAATAAGGAACCGAAAGAAACTCAAATTCATTTATTTGAGTAAATCAGTTATCTTGTTAATTGTTAATATGCTATTTTCTATGACCATTAAGTGTTAACATAGGTAAGGAAATAATTCGCAGGAACTACCGTCTGTGGTCGCTGTCAATAAGAAAATTGTCCATACAAAAATGTATAAAATTTAAGTGAAAAAAGAATTAATATGATGTCTACCGAAATTATAATAAGCGGTAGGCAACCAAAGTTACATGAAAAATTAATCAAAAAATAGTGCAATCTCTTTATAAACACACTAGATCACAATAGAAACCAAAATTAGTTGATAATAATGAAAAATTACCTTAGTTAAACACAGGTGAGAATAACCCATCTGTGACATAAGAAAATAGACAGATGATTCTTATAGGTTAAAATTATCAATCAAAAGAACAGTATAATCTTATCTCAATTAATTCATTAACAAATTCCACCAATTTGTAAAGATTGGTGATATACCAAATTGGTGATACTTCATTCTACTATACATTGGTTTGTTAAGGCCATATTATTTTGATTATCAAATCGCGTGTGCGAATCAAAATATCTTTGATTAATTTTATATTAAATTCAATTCTGTTAAAATACAACTATGCCATGAATTGATTGTATATGATTGGCAAAATATATCCAGATTTTATTCCACAATTATTATCATACACGTGGTCGGTGTATTTTTAAAATACAACACTGATCAACAGGTTATATTAAAATATTAAATTTTATATATTAAATTTTATCTGTAATTAAACGTAATATCGTAAATGACGCTGCTGACAGCATTAATCATTTATTTTACCTTTATGAAATTTTTATTCTAAAATGGCAGACGGCCATGTTATAAACTCATGCTTATAATTTTCACGCAACATTCATTCATCACTTATATTAGTTCTAAATTATTTACAAATATCTACTTAGCTGTTTTTAATTAATCGAAGATAATTAAAGCTCTGGGGGACTCCGATGGGCGATAATTATCCATAAAACCCCAGCTCGTCCCGAGATATGTGATTCCGTCTCGGCGATACTGGCTGCGAGCTGCGGTTCAAGCAAACTAGAAAGAATCGACATCAAGCCGATCACAAGAGGCACTTGGCAATGATAATGAATTACGTCGCACCGGAATTAAAACGAGCGCGCAACCATAGAGTATGAATATAAATTAGCATTGGCAACCTTAGATAAAGAATATTATCTGTTGTCATGAACTGTTCCATGACAACTTATGGAGAAAAACACGCTGAATCGATTCCCGTTGACAAAAATTGTCTATCTCTTTTAGTTTCGGAGATATAAGCGTTTTAAGATTTTTTAATTTTTCCCTTTAAATTTGCTTTGATCTAGATAAAACTATCTATACTTATGGAGAAAAACACGCTGAATCGTCTATCTCTTTTAGTTTCGGAGATATAAGCGTTTTAAGATTTTTTAATTTTTACCTATAAATTTGCTTTGATCTGGATAAAACTATGCATACTTATGGAGAAAAACACGCTGAATCGATTCCCGTTGACAAAAATCGTCTATTTCTTTTAGTTTCGGAGATATAAGCGTTTTAAGATTTTTTAATTTTTCCCTATAAATTTGCTTTGATCTGGATAAAACTATGCATACTTATGGAGAAAAACACGCTGAATCGATTCCCGTTGACAAAAATCGTCTATCTCTTTTAGTTTCGGAGATATAAGCGTTTTAAGATATTTTAATTTTTCCCTATCAAATTTGCTTTGATCTAGATAAAACTATCCATACTTATGGAACAAACACGCTGAATCGTCTATCTCTTCTAGTTTCGGAGATATAAGCGTTTTAAGATTTTTTAATTTTTCCCTATAAATTAGCTTTGATCTGGATAAAACTATGCATACTTATGCAGAAAAACACGCTGAATCGATTCCCGTTGACAAAAATCGTCTATCTCTTTTAGTTTCGGAGATATAAGCGTTTTAAGATTTTTTATTTTTTCCCTATAAATTTGCTTTGATCTGGATAAAACTATGCATACTTATGGAGAAAAACACGCTGAATCGATTCCCGTTGACAAAAATCGTCTATCTCTTTTAGTTTCAGAGATATAAGCGTTTTAAGATTTTTTAATTTTTCCCTATAAATTTGCTTTGATCTAGATAAAACTATCCATACTTATGGAGAAAAACACGCTGAATCGTCTATCTCTTTTAGTTTCGGAGATATAAGCGTTTTAAGATTTTTTAATTTTTACCTATAAATTTGCTTTGATCTGGATAAAACTGTGCATACTTATGGAGAAAAACACGCTGAATCGATTCCCGTTGGCAAAAATCGTCTATCTCTTTTAGTTTCGGAGATATAAGCGTTTAAAATTTTTTAATTTTTCGTTATAAATTTGCTTTGATCTGGATAAAACTATGCATACTTATGGAGAAAAACACGCTGAATCGATTCCCGTTGACAAACATCGTCTATCTCTTTTAGTTTCGGAGATATAAGCGTTTTAAGATTTTTTAATTTTTACCTATAAATTTGCTTTGATCTAGATAAAACTATGCATACTTATGGAGAAACACACGCTGAATCGATTCCCGTTGACAAAAATCGTCTATCTCTTTTAGTTTCGGAGATATAAGCGTTTTAAGATTTTTTAATTTTTCGCTATAAATTTGCTTTGATCTGGATAAAACTATGCATACTTATGGAGAAAAACACGCTGAATCGATTCCCGTTGACAAAAATCGTCTATCTCTTTTAGTTTCGGAGATATAAGCGTTTTAAGATTTTTTAATTTTTCCCTATAAATTTGCTTTGATCTGGATAAAACTATGCATACTTATGGAGAAAAACACGCTGAATCGATTCCCGTTGACAAAATTTTTAATTTTTCCCTATAAATTTGCTTTGATCTGGATAAAACTATGCACACTTATGGAGAAAAACACGCTGAATCGATTCCCGTTGACAAAAATCGTCTATCTCTTTTAGTTTCGGAGATATAAGCGTTTTAAGATTTTTTAATTTTTCTCTATAAATTTGCTTTGATCTAGATAAAACTATCCATACTTATGGAGAAAAACACGTTGAATCGTCTATCTCTTTTAGTTTCGGAGATATAAGCGTTTTAAGATTTTTTAATTTTAACCTATAAATTTGCTTTGATCAGGATAAAACTATGCACAATTATAGAGAAAAACACGCTGAATCGATTCCCGTTGACAAAAATCGTCTATCTCTTTTAGTTTCGGAGATATAAGCGTTTTAAGATTTTTTAATTTTTCGCTATAAATTTGCTTTGATCTGTAAAAACTATGCATACTTATGGAGAAAAACACGCTGAATCGATTCCCGTTGACAAAAATCGTCTATCTCTTTTAGTTTCGGAGATATAAGCGTTTTAAGATTTTTTAATTTTTCCCTATAAATTTGCTTTGATCTGGATAAAACTATGCATACTTATGGAGAAAAACACGCTGAATCGATTCCCGTTGACAAAATTTTTAATTTTTACCTATAAATTTGCTTTGATCTGGATAAAACTATGCATACTTATGGAGAAAAACACGCTGAATCAATTCCCGTTGACAAAAATCGTCTATCCCTTTTAGTTTAGGAGATTTTAGCGTTTTAGGATTTTTTAATTTTTCCCTATAAATTTGCTTTGATCTGGATAAAACTATGCATAACTATGGAGAAAAACACGCTGAATCGATTCCCGTTGACAAAAATCGTCTATTTTTTTTAGTTTCGGAGATATAAGCGTTTTAAGATTTTTTAATTTTTCCCTATAAATTTGCTTTGATCTAGATAAAACTATCCATACTTATGGAGAAAAACACGCTGAATCGTCTATCTCTTTTAGTTTCGGAGATATAAGCGTTTTAAGATTTTTTAATTTTTACCTATAAATTTGCTTTGATCTGGATAAAACTATGCATACTTATGGAGAAAAACACGCTGAATCGATTCCCGTTGACAAAAATCGTCTATTTCTTTTAGTTTCGGAGATATAAGCGTTTTAAGATTTTTTAATTTTTCCCTATAAATTTGCTTTGATCTGGATAAAACTATGCATACTTATGGAGAAAAACACGCTGAATCGATTCCCGTTGACAAAAATCGTCTATCTCTTTTAGTTTCGGAGATTAAGCGTTTTAAGATTTTTTAATTTTTCCCTATAAATTTGCTTTGATCTAGATAAAACTATCCATACTTATGGAGAAAAACACGCTGAATCGTCTATCTCTTTTAGTTTCGGAGATATAAGCGTTTTAAGATTTTTTAATTTTTACCTATCATTTGCATTGATCTGGATAAAACTATGCATACTTATGGAGAAAAACACGCTGAATCGATTCCCGTTGACAAAAATCGTCTATCTCTTTTAGTTTCGGAGATATAAGCGTTTAAAATTTTTTAATTTTTCGTTATAAATTTGCTTTGATCTGGATAAAACTATGCATACTTATGGAGAAAAACACGCTGAAACGATTCCCGTTGAACAAATTTTTAATTTTTCCCTATAAATTTGCTTTGATCTGGATAAAACTATGCATACTTATGGAGAAAAACACGCTGAATCGATTCCCGTTGACAAACATCGTCTATCTCTTTTAGTTTCGGAGATATAAGCGTTTTAAGATTTTTTAATTTTTCCCTATAAATTTGCTTTGATCTAGATAAAACTATCCATACTTATGGAGAAAAACACGCTGAATCGTCTATCTCTTTTAGTTTCGGAGATATAAGCGTTTTAAGATTTTTTAATTTTTACCTATAAATTTGCTTTGATCTGGATAAAACTATGCATACTTATGGAGAAAAACACGCTGAATCGATTCCCGTTGACAAAAATCGTCTATCTCTTTTAGTTTCGGAGATATAAGCGTTTTAAGATTTTTTAATTTTTCGCTATAAATTTGCTTTGATCTGGATAAAACTATGCATACTTATGGAGAAAAACACGCTGAATCGATTCCCGTTGACAAAAATCGTCTATCTCTTTTAGTTTCGGAGATATAAGCGTTTTAAGATTTTTTAATTTTTCCCTATAAATTTGCTTTGATCTGGATAAAACTATGCATACTTATGGAGAAAAACACGCTGAATCGATTCCCGTTGACAAAATTTTTAATTTTTCCCTATAAATTTGCTTTGATCTGGATAAAACTATGCATACTTATGGAGAAAAACACGCTGAATCGATTCCCGTTGACAAAAATCGTCTATTTCTTTTAGTTTCGGAGATATAAGCGTTTTAAGATTTTTTAATTTTTCCCTATAAATTTGCTTTGATCTAGATAAAACTATCCATACTTATGGAGAAAAACACGCTGAATCGTCTATCTCTTTTAGTTTCGGAGATATAAGCGTTTTAAGATTTTTTAATTTTTACCTATAAATTTGCTTTGATCTGAATAAAACTATGCATACTTATGGAGAAAAACACGCTGAATCGATTCCCGTTGATAAAAATCGTCTATCTCTTTTAGGTTCGGAGATTTTAGCGTTTCAAGATTTTTTAGGTTTTCCCTATAAATTTGCTTTGATCTGGATAAAACTATGCATGCTTATGGAGAAAAACACGATGAATCGATTCCCGTTGACAAAATACGTCTATCTCTTTTAGTTTCGGAGATATAAGCGTTTTAAGATTTTTGACTTTTTCGCTATAAATTTGCTTTGATCTGGATAAAACTATGCATATTTATGGAGAAAAACACGCTGAATCGATTCCCGTTGACAAAAATCGTCTATTTCTTTTAGTTTCGGAGATATAAGCGTTTTAAGATTTTTTAATTTTTCCCTATAAATTTGCTTTGATCTTGATAAAACTATGCATACTTACGGAGAAAAACACGCTGAATCGATTCCCGTTGACAAAAATCGTCTATCTCTTTTAGTTTCGGAGATATAAGCGTTTTAAGATTTTTTAATTTTTCTCTATAAATTTGCTATGATCTAGATAAAACTATCCATACTTATGGAGAAAAACACGTTGAATCGTCTATCTCTTTTAGTTTCGGAGATATAAGCGTTTTAAGATTTTTTAATTTTAACCTATAAATTTGCTTTGATCTGGATAAAACTATGCATACTTATGGAGAAAAACACGCTGAATCGATTCCCGTTGACAAAAATCGTCTATCTCTTTTAGTTTCGGAGATATAAGCGTTTTAAGATTTTTTAATTTTTCGCTATAAATTTGCTTTGATCTGTAAAAACTATGCATACTTATGGAGAAAAACACGCTGAATCGATTCCCGTTGACAAAAATCGTCTATCTCTTTTAATTTCGGAGATATAAGCGTTTTAAGATTTTTTAATTTTTCCCTATAAATTTGCTTTGATCTGGATAAAACTATGCATACTTATGGAGAAAAACACGCTGAATCGATTCCCGTTGACAAAATTTTTAATTTTTACCTATAAATTTGCTTTGATCTGGATAAAACTATGCATACTTATGGAGAAAAACACGCTGAATCAATTCCCGTTGACAAAAATCGTCTATCTTTTTTAGTTTAGGAGATATTAGCGTTTTAGGATTTTTTAATTTTTCCCTATAAATTTGCTTTGATCTAGATAAAACTATCCATACTTATGGAGAAAAACACGCTGAATCGTCTATCTCTTTTAGTTTCGGAGATATAAGCGTTTAAAGATTTTTTAATTTTTACCTATAAATTTGCTTTGATCTGGATAAAACTATGCATACTTATATAGAAAAACACGCTGAATCGATTCCAGTTGACAAAATTTTTAATTTTTCCCTATAAATTTGCTTTGATCTGGATAAAACTATGCATACTTATGGAGAAAAACACGCTGAATCGATTCCTGTTGACAAAAATCGTCTATTTCTTTTAGTTTCGGAGATATAAGCGTTTTAAGATTTTTTAATTTTTCCCTATAAATTTGCTTTGATCTGGATAAAACTATGCATACTTATGGAGAAAAACACGCTGAATCGATTCCCGTTGACAAAAATCGTCTATCTCTTTTAGTTTCGGAGATATAAGCGTTTTAAGATTTTTTAATTTTTCCCTATAAATTTGCTTTGATCTAGATAAAACTATCCATACTTATGGAGAAAAACACGCTGAATCGTCTATCTCTTTTAGTTTCGGAGATATAAGCGTTTTAAGATTTTTTAATTTTTACCTATCATTTGCATTGATCTGGATAAAACTATGCATACTTATGGAGAAAAACACGCTGAATCGATTCCCGTTGACAAAAATCGTCTATCTCTTTTAGTTTCGGAGATATAAGCGTTTTAAGATTTTTTAATTTTTCCCTATAAATTTGCTTTGATCTGGATAAAACTATGCATACTTATGGAGAAAAACACGCTGAATCGATTCCCGTTGACAAAAATCGTCTATCTCTTTTAGTTTCGGAGATATAAGCGTTTTAAGATTTTTTAATTTTTCCCTATAAATTTGCTTTGATCTAGATAAAACTATCCATACTTATGGAGAAAAACACGCTGAATCGTCTATCTCTTTTAGTTTCGGAGATATAAGCGTTTTAAGATTTTTTAATTTTTACCTATCATTTGCATTGATCTGGATAAAACTATGCATACTTATGGAGAAAAACACGCTGAATCGATTCCCGTTGACAAAAATCGTCTATCTCTTTTAGTTTCGGAGATATAAGCGTTTTAAGATTTTTTAATTTTTCCCTATAAATTTGCTTTGATCTGGATAAAACTATGCATACTTATGGAGAAAAACACGCTGAATCGATTCCCGTTGACAAAATTTTTAATTTTTACCTATAAATTTGCATTGATCTGGATAAAACTATGCATACTTTTGGAGAAAAACACGCTGAATCAATTCCCGTTGACAAAAATCGTCTATCTCTTTTAGTTTAGGAGATTTTAGCGTTTTAGGATTTTTTAATTTTTCCCTATAAATTTGCTTTGATCTGGATAAAACTATGCATACTTATGGAGAAAAACACGCTGAATCGATTACCGTTGACAAAAATCGTCTATCTATTTTAGTTTCGGAGATATAAGCGTTTTAAGATTTTTTAATTTTTCCCTATAAATTTGCTTTGATCTAGATAAAACTATCCATACTTATGGAGAAAAACACGCTGAATCGTCTATCTCTTTTAGTTTCGGAGATATAAGCGTTTTAAGATTTTTTAATTTTTACCTATAAATTTGCTTTGATCTGGATAAAACTATGCATACTTATGGAGAAAAACACGCTGAATCGATTCCCGTTGAACAAATTTTTAATTTTTCCCTATAAATTTGCTTTGATCTGGATAAAACTATGCATACTTATGGAGAAAAACACGCTGAATCGATTCCCGTTGACAAACATCGTCTATCTCTTTTAGTTTCGGAGATATAAGCGTTTTAAGATTTTTTAATTTTTCCCTATAAATTTGCTTTGATCTGGATAAAACTATGCATACTTATGGAGAAAAACACGCTGAATAGATTCCCGTTGACAAAAATCGTCTATCTCTTTTAGTTTCGGAGATATAAGCGTTTTAAGATTTTTTAATTTTTCCCTATAAATTTGCTTTGATCTAGATAAAACTATCCATACTTATGGAGAAAAACACGCTGAATCGTCTATCTCTTTTAGTTTCGGAGATATAAGCGTTTTAAGATTTTTTAATTTTTACCTATCATTTGCATTGATCTGGATAAAACTATGCATACTTATGGAGAAAAACACGCTGAATCGATTCCCGTTGACAAACATCGTCTATCTCTTTTAGTTTCGGAGATATAAGCGTTTTAAGATTTTTTAAGTTTTCCTTATAAATTTGCTTTGATCTAGATAAAACTATCCATACTTATGGAGAAAAACACGCTGAATCGTCTATCTCTTTTAGTTTCGGAGATATAAGCGTTTTAGGATTTTTTAATTTTTACCTATAAATTTGCTTTGATCTGGATAAAACTATGCATACTTATGGAGAAAAACACGCTGAATCGATTCCCGTTGACAAAAATCGTCTATCTCTTTTAGTTTCGGAGATATAAGCGTTTTAAGATTTTTTAATTTTTCGCTATAAATTTGCTTTGATCTGGATAAAACTATGCATACTTATGGAGAAAAACACGCTGAATCGATTCCCGTTGACAAAAATCGTCTATCTCTTTTAGTTTCGGAGATATAAGCGTTTTAAGATTTTTTAATTTTTCCCTATAAATTTGCTTTGATCTGGATAAAACTATGCATACTTATAGAGAAAAACACGCTGAATCGATTCCCGTTGACAAAATTTTTAATTTTTCCCTATAAATTTGATTTGATCTAAATAAAACTATGCATACTTATGGAGAAAAACACGCTGAATCGTCTATCTCTTTTAGTTTCGGAGATATAAGCGTTTTAAGATTTTTTTATTTTTACCTATAAATTTGCTTTGATCTGGATAAAACTATGCATACTTATGGAGAAAAACACGCTGAATCGATTCCCGTTGACAAAAATCGTCGATTTCTTTTAGTTTCGGAGATATAAGCGTTTTAAGATTTTTTAATTTTCCCTATAAATTTGCTTTGATCTGGATAAAACTATGCATACTTATGGAGAAAAACACGCTGAATCGATCCCCGTTGTCAAAAATCGTCTATCTCTTTTAGTTTCGGAGATATAAGCGTTTTAAGATTTTTTAATTTTTCCCTATAAATTTGCTTTGATCTAGATAAAACTATCCATACTTATGGAGAAAAACACGCTGAATCGTCTATCTCTTTTAGTTTCGGAGATATAGGCGTTTTAAGATTTTTTAATTTTTACCTATAAATTTGCTTTGATCTGGATAAAACTATGCATACTTATGGAGAAAAACACGCTGAATCGATTCCCGTTGACAAAAATCGTCTATCTCTTTTAGTTTCGGAGATATAAGCGTTTTAAGATTTTTTAATTTTTCCCTATAAATTTGCTTTGATCTGGATAAAACTATGCATACTTATGGAGAAAAACACGCTGAATCGATTCCCGTTGACAAAAATCGTCTATCTCTTTTAGTTTCGGAGATATAAGCGTTTTAAGATTTTTTAATTTTTCCCTATAAATTTGCTTTGATCTAGATAAAACTATCCATACTTATGGAGAAAAACACGCTGAATCGTCTATCTCTTTTAGTTTCGGAGATATAAGCGTTTTAAGATTTTTTAATTTTTACCTATAAATTTGCTTTGATCTGGATAAAACTATGCATACTTATGGAGAAAAACACGCTGAATCGATTCCCGTTGAACAAATTTTTAATTTTTCCCTATAAATTTGCTTTGATCTGGATAAAACTATGCATACTTATGGAGAAAAACACGCTGAATCGATTCCCGTTGACAAACATCGTCTATCTCTTTTAGTTTCGGAGATATAAGCGTTTTAAGATTTTTTAATTTTTCGCTATAAATTTGCTTTGATCTGGATAAAACTATGCATACTTATGGAGAAAAACACGCTGAATCGATTCCCGTTGACAAAAATCGTCTATCTCTTTTAGTTTAGGAGATATAAGCGTTTTAAGATTTTTTAATTTTTCCCTATAAATTTGCTTTGATCTGGATAAAACTATGCATACTTATGGAGAAAAACACGCTGAATCGATTCCCGTTGACAAAATTTTTAATTTTTCCCTATAAATTTGCTTTGATCTGGATAAAACTATGCATACTTATGGAGAAAAACACGCTGAATCGATTCCCGTTGACAAAAATCGTCTATCTCTTTTAGTTTCGGAGATTTTAGCGTTTCAAGATTTTTTAGGTTTTCCCTATAAATTTGCTTTGATCTGGATAAAACTATGCATGCTTATGGAGAAAAACACGCTGAATCGATTCCTGTTGACAAAAATCGTCTATCTCTTTTAGTTTCGGAGATATAAGCGTTTTAAGATTTTTTAATTTTTCGCTATAAATTTGCTTTGACCTGGATAAAACTATGCATACTTATGGAGAAAAACACGCTGAATCGATTCCCGTTGACAAAAATAGTCTATTTCTTTTAGTTTCGGAGATATAAGCGTTTTAAGATTTTTTAATTTTGCCCTATAAATTTGCTTTGATCTGGATAAAACTATGCATACTTATGGAGAAAAACACGCTGAATCGATTCCCGTTGACAAAAATCGTCTATCTCTTTTAGTTTCGGAGATATAAGCCTTTTAAGATTTTTTAATTTTTCTTTATAAATTTGCATTGATCTAGATAAAACTATCCATACTTATGGAGAAAAACACGTTGAATCGTCTATCTCTTTTAGTTTCGGAGATATAAGCGTTTAAAATTTTTTAATTTTAACCTAAAAATTTGCTTTGATCTGGATAAAACTATGCATACTTATGGAGAAAAACACGCTGAATCGATTCCCGTTGACAAAAATCGTCTATCTCTTTTAGTTTCGGAGATATAAGCGTTTTAAGATTTTTTAATTTTTCGCTATAAATTTGCTTTGATCTGTAAAAACTATGCATACTTATGGAGAAAAACACGCTGAATCGATTCCCGTTGACAAAAATCGTCTATCTCTTTTAGTTTCGGAGATATAAGCGTTTTAAGATTTTTTAATTTTTCCCTATAAATTTGCTTTGATCTGGATAAAACTATGCATACTTATGGAGAAAAACACGCTGAATCGATTCCCGTTGACAAAATTTTTAATTTTTACCTATAAATTTGCTTTGATCTGGATAAAACTATGCATACTTATGGAGAAAAACACGCTGAATCAATTCCCGTTGACAAAAATCGTCTATCTCTTTTAGTTTAGGAGATTTTAGCGTTTTAGGATTTTTTAATTTTTTCCTATAAATTTGCTTTGATCTGGATAAAACTATGCATACTTATGGAGAAAAACACGCTGAATCAATTCCCGTTGACAAAAATCGTCTATCTCTTTTAGTTTAGGAGATTTTAGCGTTTTAAGGATTTTTTAATTTTTCCCTATAAATTTGCTTTGATCTGGATAAAACTATGCATACTTATGGAGAAAAACACGCTGAATCGATTCCCGTTGACAAAATTTTTAATTTTTACCTAAAAATTTGCTTTGATCTGGATAAAACTATGCATACTTATGGAGAAAAACACGCTGAATCGATTCCTGTTGACAAAAATCGTCTATCTCTTTTAGTTTCGGAAAAATAAGCGTTTTAAGATTTTTTAATTTTTCCCTATAAATTTGCTTTGATCTAGATAAAACTATCCATACTTATGGAGAAAAACACGCTGAATCGTCTATCTCTTTTAGTTTCGGAGATATAAGCGTTTTAAGATTTTTTAATTTTTACCTATAAATTTGCTTTGATCTGGATAAAACTATGCATACTTATGGAGAAAAACACGCTGAATCGATTCCCGTTGACAAAATTTTTAATTTTTCCCTATAAATTTGCTTTGATCTGGATAAAACTATGCATACTTATGGAGAAAAACACGCTGAATCAATTCCCGTTGACAAAAATCGTCTATCTCTTTTAGTTTAGGAGATTTTAGCGTTTTAGGATTTTTTAATTTTTCCCTATAAATTTGCTTTGATCTGGATAAAACTATGCATACTTATGGAGAAAAACACGCTGAATCGAATCCCGTTGACAAAATTTTTAATTTTTACCTATAAATTTGCTTTGATCTGGATAAAACTATGCATACTTATGGAGAAAAACACGCTGAATCGATTCCTGTTGACAAAAATCGTCTATCTCTTTTAGTTTCGGAAAAATAAGCGTTTTAAGATTTTTTAATTTTTCCCTATAAATTTGCTTTGATCTAGATAAAACTATCCATACTTATGGAGAAAAACACGCTGAATCGTCTATCTCTTTTAGTTTCGGAGATAGAAGCGTTTTAAGATTTTTTAATTTTTACCTATAAATTTGCTTTGATCTGGATAAAACTATGCATACTTATGGAGAAAAACACGCTGAATCGATTCCCGTTGACAAAATTTTTAATTTTTCCCTATAAATTTGCTTTGATCTGGATAAAACTATGCATACTTATGGAGAAAAACACGCTGAATCAATTCCCGTTGACAAAAATCGTCTATCTCTTTTAGTTTAGGAGATTTTAGCGTTTTAGGATTTTTTAATTTTTCCCTATAAATTTGCTTTGATCTGGATAAAACTATGCATACTTATGGAGAAAAACACGCTGAATCGATTCCCGTTGACAAAATTTTTAATTTTTACCTATAAATTTGCTTTGATCTGGATAAAACTATGCATACTTATGGAGAAAAACACGCTGAATCGATTCCTGTTGACAAAAATCGTCTATCTCTTTTAGTTTCGGAAAAATAAGCGTTTTAAGATTTTTTAATTTTTCCCTATAAATTTGCTTTGATCTAGATAAAACTATCCATACTTATGGAGAAAAACACGCTGAATCGTCTATCTCTTTTAGTTTCGGAGATATAAGCGTTTTAAGATTTTTTAATTTTTACCTATAAATTTGCTTTGATCTGGATAAAACTATGCATACTTATGGAGAAAAACACGCTGAATCGATTCCCGTTGACAAAAATCGTCATTCTTTTAGTTTCGGAGATATAGCGTTTAAGATTTTTAATTTTTCCCTATAAATTTGCTTTGATCTGGATAAAACTATGCATACTTATGGAGAAAAACACGCTGAATCGATTCCCGTTGACAAAAATCGTCTATCTCTTTTAGTTTAGGAGATTTTAGCGTTTTAAGATTTTTTAATTTTTCCCTATAAATTTGCTTTGATCTGGATAAAACTATGCATACTTATGGAGAAAAACACGCTGAATCGATTCCCGTTGACAAAATTTTTTATTTTTACCTATAAATTTGCTTTGATCTGGATAAAACTATGCATACTTATGGAGAAAAACACGCTGAATCGATTCCCGTTGACAAAAATCGTCTATCTCTTTTAGTTTCGGAGATATAAGCGTTTTAAGATTTTTTAATTTTTCCCTATAAATTTGCTTTGATCTAGATAAAACTATCCATACTTATGGAGAAAAACACGCTGAATCGTCTATCTCTTTTAGTTTCGGAGATATAAGCGTTTTAAGATTTTTTAATTTTTACCTATAAATTTGCTTTGATCTGGATAAAACTATGCATACTTATGGAGAAAAACACGCTGAATCGATTCCCGTTGACAAAATTTTTAATTTTCCCTATAAATTTGCTTTGATCTGGATAAAACTATGCATACTTATGGAGAAAAACACGCTGAATCAATTCCCGTTGACAAAAATCGTCTATCTCTTTTAGTTTAGGAGATTTTAGCGTTTTAGGATTTTTTAATTTTTCCCTATAAATTTGCTTTGATCTGGATAAAACTATGCATACTTATGGAGAAAAACACGCTGAATCGATTCCCGTTGACAAAATTTTTAATTTTTACCTATAAATTTGCTTTGATCTGGATAAAACTATGCATACTTATGGAGAAAAACACGCTGAATCGATTCCCGTTGACAAAAATCGTCTATCTCTTTTAGTTTCGGAGATATAAGCGTTTTAAGATTTTTTAATTTTTCCCTATAAATTTGCTTTGATCTAGATAAAACTATCCATACTTATGGAGAAAAACACGCTGAATCGTCTATCTCTTTTAGTTTCGGAGATATAAGCGTTTTAAGATTTTTTAATTTTTACCTATAAATTTGCTTTGATCTGGATAAAACTATGCATACTTATGGAGAAAAACACGCTGAATCGATTCCCGTTGACAAAAATCGTCTATCTCTTTTAGTTTCGGAGATATAAGCGTTTTAAGATTTTTTAATTTTTCCCTATAAATTTGCTTTGATCTGGATAAAACTATGCATACTTATGGAGAAAAACACGCTGAATCGATTCCCGTTGACAAAAATCGTCTATCTCTTTTAGTTTCGGAGATATAAGCGTTTTAAGATTTTTTAATTTTTCCCTATAAATTTGCTTTGATCTAGATAAAACTATGCATACTTATGGAGAAAAACACGCTGAATCGATTCCGTTGATCTCTTTTAGTTTCGGAGATATAAGCGTTTTAAGATTTTTTAATTTTTCCCTATAAATTTGCTTTGATCTGGATAAAACTAT
>JBDIXK010000105.1:0-21997 GCA_039654895.1 Mongoloraphidia duomilia
TTTTATCCAGATCGAAGCAAATTTATAGGGAAAAATTAAAAAATCTTAAAACGCTTATATCTCCGAAACTAAAAGAGATAGACGATTTTTGTCAACGGGAATCGATTCAGCGTGTTTTTCTCCATAAGTATGCATAGTTTTATCCAGATCAAAGCAAATTTATAGGGAAAAATTAAAAAATCTTAAAACGCTAAAATCTCCGAAACTAAAAGAGATAGACGATTTTTGTCAACGGGAATCGATTCAGCGTGTTTTTCTCCATAAGTATGCATAGTTTTATCCAGATCGAAGCAAATTTATAGGGAAAAATTAAAAAATCTTAAAACGCTAAAATCTCCGAAACTAAAAGAGATAGACGATTTTTGTCAACGGGAATCGCTTCAGCGTGTTTTTCTCCATAAGTATGCATAGTTTTATCCAGATCAAAGCAAATTTATAGGGAAAAATTAAAAAATCTTAAAACGCTTATATCTCCGAAACTAAAAGAGATAGACGATTTTTGTCAACGGGAATCGATTCAGCGTGTTTTTCTCCATAAGTATGCATAGTTTTATCCAGATCGAAGCAAATTTATAGGGAAAAATTAAAAAATCTTAAAACGCTAAAATCTCCGAAACTAAAAGAGATAGACGATTTTTGTCAACGGGAATCGATTCAGCGTGTTTTTCTCCATAAGTATGCATAGTTTTATCCAGATCAAAGCAAATTTATAGGGAAAAATTAAAAAATTAAAACGCTTATATCTCCGAAACTAAAAGAGATAGACGATTTTTGTCAACGGGAATCGCTTCAGCGTGTTTTTCTCCATAAGTATGCATAGTTTTATCCAGATCAAAGCAAATTTATAGGGAAAAATTAAAAAATCTTAAAACGCTAAAATCTCCGAAACTAAAAGAGATAGACGATTTTTGTCAACGGGAATCGATTCAGCGTGTTTTTCTCCATAAGTATGCATAGTTTTATCCAGATCAAAGCAAATTTATAGGGAAAAATTAAAAAATTTAAACGCTTATATCTCCGAAACTAAAAGAGATAGACGATTTTTGTCAACGGGAATCGATTCAGCGTGTTTTTCTCCATAAGTATGCATAGTTTTATCCAGATCGAAGCAAATTTATAGGGAAAAATTAAAAAATCTTAAAACGCTAAAATCTCCGAAACTAAAAGAGATAGACGATTTTTGTCAACTGGAATCGATTCAGCGTGTTTTTCTCCATAAGTATGCATAGTTTTATCCAGATCAAAGCGAATTTATAGGGAAAATTAAAAAATTTTAAAACGCTAAAATCTCCGAAACTAAAAGAGATAGACGATTTTTGTCAACGGGAATCGATTCAGCGTGTTTTTCTCCATAAGTATGCATAGTTTTATCCAGATCAAAGCAAATTTATAGGGAAAAATTAAAAAATCTTAAAACGCTTATATCTCCGAAACTAAAAGAGATAGACGATTTTTGTCAACGGGAATCGATTCAGCGTGTTTTTCTCCATAAGTATGCATAGTTTTATCCAGATCAAAGCAAATTTATAGGGAAAAATTAAAAAATCTTAAAACGCTAAAATCTCCGAAACTAAAAGAGATAGACGATTTTTGTCAACGGGAATCGATTCAGCGTGTTTTTCTCCATAAGTATGCATAGTTTTATCCAGATCGAAGCAAATTTATAGGGAAAAATTAAAAAATCTTAAAACGCTAAAATCTCCGAAACTAAAAGAGATAGACGATTTTTGTCAACGGGAATCGATTCAGCGTGTTTTTCTCCATAAGTATGCATAGTTTTATCCAGATCAAAGCAAATTTATAGGGAAAAATTAAAAAATCTTAAAACGCTTATATCTCCGAAACTAAAAGAGATAGACGATTTTTGTCAACGGGAATCGATTCAGCGTGTTTTTCTCCATAAGTATGCATAGTTTTATCCAGATCGAAGCAAATTTATAGGGAAAAATAAAAAATCTTAAAACGCTAAAATCTCCGAAACTAAAAGAGATAGACGATTTTTGTCAACGGGAATCGATTCAGCGTGTTTTTCTCCATAAGTATGCATAGTTTTATCCAGATCGAAGCAAATTTATAGGGAAAAATTAAAAAATCTTAAAACGCTAAAATCTCCGAAACTAAAAGAGATAGACGATTTTTGTCAACGGGAATCGATTCAGCGTGTTTTTCTCCATAAGTATGCATAGTTTTATCCAGATCGAAGCAAATTTATAGGGAAAAATTAAAAAATCTTAAAACGCTAAAATCTCCGAAACTAAAAGAGATAGACGATTTTTGTCAACGGGAATCGATTCAGCGTGTTTTTCTCCATAAGTATGCATAGTTTTATCCAGATCAAAGCAAATTTATAGGGAAAAATTAAAAAATCTTAAAACGCTTAAATCTCCGAAACTAAAAGAGATAGACGATTTTTGTCAACGGGAATCGATTCAGCGTGTTTTTCTCCATAAGTATGCATAGTTTTATCCAGATCGAAGCAAATTTATAGGGAAAAATTAAAAAATCTTAAAACGCTAAAATCTCCGAAACTAAAAGAGATAGACGATTTTTGTCAACGGGAATCGATTCAGCGTGTTTTTCTCCATAAGTATGCATAGTTTTATCCAGATCAAAGCAAATTTATAGGGAAAAATTAAAAAATTTAAACGCTTATATCTCCGAAACTAAAAGAGATAGACGATTTTTGTCAACGGGAATCGCTTCAGCGTGTTTTTCTCCATAAGTATGCATAGTTTTATCCAGATCGAAGCAAATTTATAGGGAAAAATTAAAAAATCTTAAAACGCTAAAATCTCCGAAACTAAAAGAGATAGACGATTTTTGTCAACGGGAATCGATTCAGCGTGTTTTTCTCCATAAGTATGCATAGTTTTATCCAGATCAAAGCAAATTTATAGGGAAAAATTAAAAAATCTTAAAACGCTTATATCTCCGAAACTAAAAGAGATAGACGATTTTTGTCAACAGGAATCGATTCAGCGTGTTTTTCTCCATAAGTATGCATAGTTTTATCCAGATCAAAGCAAATTTATAGGGAAAAATTAAAAAATCTTAAAACGCTAAAATCTCCGAAACTAAAAGAGATAGACGATTTTTGTCAACGGGAATCGATTCAGCGTGTTTTTCTCCATAAGTATGCATAGTTTTATCCAGATCGAAGCAAATTTATAGGGAAAAATTAAAAAATCTTAAAACGCTAAAATCTCCGAAACTAAAAGAGATAGACGATTTTTGTCAACGGGAATCGATTCAGCGTGTTTTTCTCCATAAGTATGCATAGTTTTATCCAGATCAAAGCAAATTTATAGGGAAAAATTAAAAAATCTTAAACGCTTATATCTCCGAAACTAAAAGAGATAGACGATTTTTGTCAACGGGAATCGATTCAGCGTGTTTTTCTCCATAAGTATGCATAGTTTTATCCAGATCGAAGCAAATTTATAGGGAAAAATTAAAAAATCTTAAAACGCTAAAATCTCCGAAACTAAAAGAGATAGACGATTTTTGTCAACTGGAATCGATTCAGCGTGTTTTTCTCCATAAGTATGCATAGTTTTATCCAGATCAAAGCGAATTTATAGGGAAAAATTAAAAAATTTTAAAACGCTAAAATCTCCGAAACTAAAAGAGATAGACGATTTTTGTCAACAGGAATCGATTCAGCGTGTTTTTCTCCATAAGTATGCATACTTTTATCCAGATCAAAGCAACTTTATAGGGAAAAATTAAAAAATCTTAAAACGCTTATATCTCCGAAACTAAAAGAGATAGACGATTTTTGTCAACGGGAATCGATTCAGCGTGTTTTTCTCCATAAGTATGCATAGTTTTATCCAGATCGAAGCAAATTTATAGGGAAAAATTAAAAAATCTTAAAACGCTAAAATCTCCGAAACTAAAAGAGATAGACGATTTTTGTCAACGGGAATCGATTCAGCGTGTTTTTCTCCATAAGTATGCATAGTTTTATCCAGATCAAAGCAAATTTATAGGGAAAAATTAAAAAATCTTAAAACGCTTATATCTCCGAAACTAAAAGAGATAGACGATTTTTGTCAACGGGAATCGATTCAGCGTGTTTTTCTCCATAAGTATGCATAGTTTTATCCAGATCAAAGCAAATTTATAGGGAAAAATTAAAAAATCTTAAAACGCTAAAATCTCCGAAACTAAAAGAGATAGACGATTTTTGTCAACGGGAATCGATTCAGCGTGTTTTTCTCCATAAGTATGCATAGTTTTATCCAGATCAAAGCAAATTTATAGGGAAAAATTAAAAAATCTTAAAACGCTTATATCTCCGAAACTAAAAGAGATAGACGATTTTTGTCAACGGGAATCGATTCAGCGTGTTTTTCTCCATAAGTATGCATAGTTTTATCCAGATCGAAGCAAATTTATAGGGAAAAATTAAAAAATCTTAAAACGCTAAAATCTCCGAAACTAAAAGAGATAGACGATTTTTGTCAACGGGAATCGATTCAGCGTGTTTTTCTCCATAAGTATGCATAGTTTTATCCAGATCAAAGCGAATTTATAGGGAAAATTAAAAAATCTTAAAACGCTAAAATCTCCGAAACTAAAAGAGATAGACGATTTTTGTCAACGGGAATCGATTCAGCGTGTTTTTCTCCATAAGTATGCATAGTTTTATCCAGATCAAAGCAAATTTATAGGGAAAAATTAAAAAATCTTAAAACGCTTATATCTCCGAAACTAAAAGAGATAGACGATTTTTGTCAACGGGAATCGATTCAGCGTGTTTTTCTCCATAAGTATGCATAGTTTTATCCAGATCGAAGCAAATTTATAGGGAAAAATTAAAAAATCTTAAAACGCTAAAATCTCCGAAACTAAAAGAGATAGACGATTTTTGTCAACGGGAATCGATTCAGCGTGTTTTTCTCCATAAGTATGCATAGTTTTATCCAGATCAAAGCAAATTTATAGGGAAAAATTAAAAAATCTTAAAACGCTTATATCTCCGAAACTAAAAGAGATAGACGATTTTTGTCAACGGGAATCGATTCAGCGTGTTTTTCTCCATAAGTATGCATAGTTTTATCCAGATCAAAGCAAATTTATAGAGAAAAATTAAAAAATTAAAACGCTTATATCTCTGAAACTAAAAGAGATAGACGATTTTTGTCAACGGGAATCGCTTCAGCGTGTTTTTCTCCATAAGTATGCATAGTTTTATCCAGATCAAAGCAAATTTATAGGGAAAAATTAAAAAATCTTAAAACGCTAAAATCTCCGAAACTAAAAGAGATAGACGATTTTTGTCAACGGGAATCGATTCAGCGTGTTTTTCTCCATAAGTATGCATAGTTTTATCCAGATCGAAGCAAATTTATAGGGAAAAATTAAAAAATCTTAAAACGCTAAAATCTCCGAAACTAAAAGAGATAGACGATTTTTGTCAACGGGAATCGATTCAGCGTGTTTTTCTCCATAAGTATGCATAGTTTTATCCAGATCAAAGCAAATTTATAGGGAAAAATTAAAAAATTTAAACGCTTATATCTCCGAAACTAAAAGAGATAGACGATTTTTGTCAACGGGAATCGCTTCAGCGTGTTTTTCTCCATAAGTATGCATAGTTTTATCCAGATCGAAGCAAATTTATAGGGAAAAATTAAAAAATCTTAAAACGCTAAAATCTCCGAAACTAAAAGAGATAGACGATTTTTGTCAACTGGAATCGATTCAGCGTGTTTTTCTCCATAAGTATGCATAGTTTTATCCAGATCAAAGCGAATTTATAGGGAAAATTAAAAAATTTTAAAACGCTAAAATCTCCGAAACTAAAAGAGATAGACGATTTTTGTCAACGGGAATCGATTCAGCGTGTTTTTCTCCATAAGTATGCATAGTTTTATCCAGATCAAAGCAAATTTATAGGGAAAAATTAAAAAATCTTAAAACGCTTATATCTCCGAAACTAAAAGAGATAGACGATTTTTGTCAACGGGAATCGATTCAGCGTGTTTTTCTCCATAAGTATGCATAGTTTTATCCAGATCGAAGCAAATTTATAGGGAAAAATTAAAAAATCTTAAAACGCTAAAATCTCCGAAACTAAAAGAGATAGACGATTTTTGTCAACGGGAATCGATTCAGCGTGTTTTTCTCCATAAGTATGCATAGTTTTATCCAGATCAAAGCAAATTTATAGGGAAAAATTAAAAAATCTTAAAACGCTTATATCTCCGAAACTAAAAGAGATAGACGATTTTTGTCAACGGGAATCGATTCAGCGTGTTTTTCTCCATAAGTATGCATAGTTTTATCCAGATCAAAGCAAATTTATAGGGAAAAATTAAAAAATCTTAAAACGCTAAAATCTCCGAAACTAAAAGAGATAGACGATTTTTGTCAACGGGAATCGATTCAGCGTGTTTTTCTCCATAAGTATGCATAGTTTTATCCAGATCGAAGCAAATTTATAGGGAAAAATTAAAAAATCTTAAAACGCTAATATCTCCGAAACTAAAAGAGATAGACGATTTTTGTCAACGGGAATCGATTCAGCGTGTTTTTCTCCATAAGTATGCATAGTTTTATCCAGATCGAAGCAAATTTATAGGGAAAAATTAAAAAATCTTAAAACGCTTATATCTCCGAAACTAAAAGAGATAGACGATTTTTGTCAACGGGAATCGATTCAGCGTGTTTTTCTCCATAAGTGTGCATAGTTTTATCCAGATCGAAGCAAATTTATAGGGAAAAATTAAAAAATTTTAAAACGCTAAAATCTCCGAAACTAAAAGAGATAGACGATTTTTGTCAACGGGAATCGATTCAGCGTGTTTTTCTCCATAAGTATGCATAGTTTTATCCAGATCAAAGCAAATTTATAGGGAAAAATTAAAAAATCTTAAAACGCTTATATCTCCGAAACTAAAAGAGATAGACGATTTTTGTCAACGGGAATCGATTCAGCGTGTTTTTCTCCATAAGTATGCATAGTTTTATCCAGATCGAAGCAAATTTATAGGGAAAAATTAAAAAATCTTAAAACGCTAAAATCTCCGAAACTAAAAGAGATAGACGATTTTTGTCAACGGGAATCGATTCAGCGTGTTTTTCTCCATAAGTATGCATAGTTTTATCCAGATCAAAGCAAATTTATAGGGAAAAATTAAAAAATCTTAAAACGCTTATATCTCCGAAACTAAAAGAGATAGACGATTTTTGTCAACGGGAATCGATTCAGCGTGTTTTTCTCCATAAGTATGCATAGTTTTATCCAGATCAAAGCAAATTTATAGGGAAAAATTAAAAAATCTAAAACGCTTATATCTCCGAAACTAAAAGAGATAGACGATTTTTGTCAACGGGAATCGCTTCAGCGTGTTTTTCTCCATAAGTATGCATAGTTTTATCCAGATCAAAGCAAATTTATAGGGAAAAATTAAAAAATCTTAAAACGCTAAAATCTCCGAAACTAAAAGAGATAGACGATTTTTGTCAACGGGAATCGATTCAGCGTGTTTTTCTCCATAAGTATGCATAGTTTTATCCAGATCGAAGCAAATTTATAGGGAAAAATTAAAAAATCTTAAAACGCTTATATCTCCGAAACTAAAAGAGATAGACGATTTTTGTCAACGGGAATCGATTCAGCGTGTTTTTCTCCATAAGTATGCATAGTTTTATCCAGATCAAAGCAAATTTATAGGGAAAAATTAAAAAATCTTAAAACGCTTATATCTCCGAAACTAAAAGAGATAGACGATTTTTGTCAACGGGAATCGATTCAGCGTGTTTTTCTCCATAAGTATGCATAGTTTTATCCAGATCGAAGCAAATTTATAGGGAAAAATTAAAAAATCTTAAAACGCTAAAATCTCCGAAACTAAAAGAGATAGACGATTTTTGTCAACGGGAATCGATTCAGCGTGTTTTTCTCCATAAGTATGCATAGTTTTATCCAGATCGAAGCAAATTTATAGGGAAAAATTAAAAAATCTTAAAACGCTAAAATCTCCGAAACTAAAAGAGATAGACGATTTTTGTCAACGGGAATCGATTCAGCGTGTTTTTCTCCATAAGTATGCATAGTTTTATCCAGATCAAAGCAAATTTATAGGGAAAAATTAAAAAATCTTAAAACGCTTATATCTCCGAAACTAAAAGAGATAGACGATTTTTGTCAACGGGAATCGATTCAGCGTGTTTTTCTCCATAAGTATGCATAGTTTTATCCAGATCGAAGCAAATTTATAGGGAAAAATTAAAAAATCTTAAAACGCTAAAATCTCCGAAACTAAAAGAGATAGACGATTTTTGTCAACGGGAATCGATTCAGCGTGTTTTTCTCCATAAGTATGCATAGTTTTATCCAGATCAAAGCAAATTTATAGGGAAAAATTAAAAAATCTTAAAACGCTTATATCTCCGAAACTAAAAGAGATAGACGATTTTTGTCAACGGGAATCGATTCAGCGTGTTTTTCTCCATAAGTATGCATAGTTTTATCCAGATCAAAGCAAATTTATAGGGAAAAATTAAAAAATCTTAAAACGCTTATATCTCCGAAACTAAAAGAGATAGACGATTTTTGTCAACGGGAATCGCTTCAGCGTGTTTTTCTCCATAAGTATGCATAGTTTTATCCAGATCAAAGCAAATTTATAGGGAAAAATTAAAAAATCTTAAAACGCTAAAATCTCCGAAACTAAAAGAGATAGACGATTTTTGTCAACGGGAATCGATTCAGCGTGTTTTTCTCCATAAGTATGCATAGTTTTATCCAGATCGAAGCAAATTTATAGGGAAAAATTAAAAAATCTTAAAACGCTAAAATCTCCGAAACTAAAAGAGATAGACGATTTTTGTCAACGGGAATCGATTCAGCGTGTTTTTCTCCATAAGTATGCATAGTTTTATCCAGATCAAAGCAAATTTATAGGGAAAAATTAAAAAATTTAAAACGCTTATATCTCCGAAACTAAAAGAGATAGACGATTTTTGTCAACGGGAATCGCTTCAGCGTGTTTTTCTCCATAAGTGTGCATAGTTTTATCCAGATCGAAGCAAATTTATAGGGAAAAATTAAAAAATCTTAAAACGCTAAAATCTCCGAAACTAAAAGAGATAGACGATTTTTGTCAACTGGAATCGATTCAGCGTGTTTTTCTCCATAAGTATGCATAGTTTTATCCAGATCAAAGCGAATTTATAGGGAAAATTAAAAAATTTTAAAACGCTAAAATCTCCGAAACTAAAAGAGATAGACGATTTTTGTCAACGGGAATCGATTCAGCGTGTTTTTCTCCATAAGTATGCATAGTTTTATCCAGATCAAAGCAAATTTATAGGGAAAAATTAAAAAATCTTAAAACGCTTATATCTCCGAAACTAAAAGAGATAGACGATTTTTGTCAACGGGAATCGATTCAGCGTGTTTTTCTCCATAAGTATGCATAGTTTTATCCAGATCGAAGCAAATTTATAGGGAAAAATAAAAAATCTTAAAACGCTAAAATCTCCGAAACTAAAAGAGATAGACGATTTTTGTCAACGGGAATCGATTCAGCGTGTTTTTCTCCATAAGTATGCATAGTTTTATCCAGATCAAAGCAAATTTATAGGGAAAAATTAAAAAATCTTAAAACGCTTTTATCTCCGAAACTAAAAGAGATAGACGATTTTTGTCAACGGGAATCGATTCAGCGTGTTTTTCTCCATAAGTATGCATAGTTTTATCCAGATCGAAGCAAACTTATAGGGAAAAATTAAAAAATCTTAAAACGCTTATATCTCCGAAACTAAAAGAGATAGACGATTTTTGTCAACGGGAATCGATTCAGCGTGTTTTTCTCCATAAGTATGCATAGTTTTATCCAGATCAAAGCAAATTTATAGGGAAAAATTAAAAAATCTTAAAACGCTTATATCTCCGAAACTAAAAGAGATAGACGATTTTTGTCAACGGGAATCGATTCAGCGTGTTTTTCTCCATAAGTATGCATAGTTTTATCCAGATCGAAGCAAATTTATAGGAAAAAATTAAAAAATCTTAAAACGCTAAAATCTCCGAAACTAAAAGAGATAGACGATTTTTGTCAACGGGAATCGATTCAGCGTGTTTTTCTCCATAAGTATGCATAGTTTTATCCAGATCGAAGCAAATTTATAGGGAAAAATTAAAAAATCTTAAAACGCTAAAATCTCCGAAACTAAAAGAGATAGACGATTTTTGTCAACGGGAATCGATTCAGCGTGTTTTTCTCCATAAGTATGCATAGTTTTATCCAGATCAAAGCAAATTTATAGGGAAAAATTAAAAAATCTTAAAACGCTTATATCTCCGAAACTAAAAGAGATAGACGATTTTTGTCAACGGGAATCGATTCAGCGTGTTTTTCTCCATAAGTATGCATAGTTTTATCCAGATCGAAGCAAATTTATAGGGAAAAATTAAAAAATCTTAAAACGCTAAAATCTCCGAAACTAAAAGAGATAGACGATTTTTGTCAACGGGAATCGATTCAGCGTGTTTTTCTCCATAAGTATGCATAGTTTTATCCAGATCAAAGCAAATTTATAGGGAAAAATTAAAAAATCTTAAAACGCTTATATCTCCGAAACTAAAAGAGATAGACGATTTTTGTCAACGGGAATCGATTCAGCGTGTTTTTCTCCATAAGTATGCATAGTTTTATCCAGATCGAAGCAAATTTATAGGGAAAAATTAAAAAATCTTAAAACGCTTATATCTCCGAAACTAAAAGAGATAGACGATTTTTGTCAACGGGAATCGATTCAGCGTGTTTTTCTCCATAAGTATGCATAGTTTTATCCAGATCAAAGCAAATTTATAGGGAAAAATTAAAAAATTTAAACGCTTATATCTCCGAAACTAAAAGAGATAGACGATTTTTGTCAACGGGAATCGATTCAGCGTGTTTTTCTCCATAAGTATGCATAGTTTTATCCAGATCGAAGCAAATTTATAGGGAAAAATTAAAAAATCTTAAAACGCTAAAATCTCCGAAACTAAAAGAGATAGACGATTTTTGTCAACGGGAATCGATTCAGCGTGTTTTTCTCCATAAGTATGCTGTACCGCTATTGTGTGGTATGATGCCGTAGAGAGCCGGTCACGCTGCTGGACGAACACTTTCCAAATCTAGATTGATCGGGAAGAAAATGCGACAGAATCATTCCGGAATTGTAACGGGGCTCGGTGGTCGTTTGCTGGGCCCATTTAATTAGAAAGTCAGAGTAAGAGACCTCGTACAATTTTCAGAATGATTTGTTAATAGTAAATAATAAATTGTTAAGGTTAAATGTATTTAATAAAGAAAATAAGAAAAATCTATAATTTACAATATTCAATTAAATTACTAGCATGTACAGAACGGATCTCATTTACAATATTAATAATACAACGGAACGGATCTTTCACCAACAGACACATAGATCTATCGAACGAACCTCACCGGTCATTCGCCTGAACGTTTGATCAGCTGTTAATAATCTAACCTAAACTGGCTTAAACTGTCAGAACAAATTTGTAATAATGAAAACGATATTAGTCAAGAAATATGAAGATATTAAAATGAAATATTATCTAGGTAAGTAAATTAATAACAAAAAACCAGATATTAATTAAATAATAAATTATACAGACCAATCCTGATGTCTTCTAGAATAATAAAAATAAGTGAAATATTATAATAATTAATGAATACTTAAACTACGGACGAAAACAAACTAAACGAAAACGGATCAAAAACGGACAGACGGAGCTAAACTAAAACAGAACCTTTTTCTTCGACGGACCGGAAACTAATGAAAATTTTCTCTAAAGTAAATAAAAATAACGGCTTAAATCTAATTGTTCAGTAACCTAGAAACCGACAGAAAAACTGTTCACTTTTTCTCAGTAAGCCTGCCTACTTACTGAACTTCGGACAGCACATAAAAATTCAAATTTAAATTAATATAATATTTTAAAATTAAAACTATAAATAAGTATTAAAAAGAAAAAAAAAATATGTAATGTTAAGAAAACATTACAATTACCCCCACCAACAAAAGGTGCGAGGTCGGGACAAAAACAACACGGAAACATGACGACCGACCACCACGGAGGTAGTTATCGATAATCACTTACGCCGATTTCAGAACTATTTGGATTCAAGAAATTAACAACACTAGATACAACAATAATAAGGTACTTAAATAATAACCACAACAAAGAAATCTTTTTCATATCCTAACAACTAACTAATTTTTTTCAGATGCTCAATATGAGACTTGTACATTTTCCCGGATTCTTGGTCGAGCAAATCAACACTCACCGGACTCGTAAATCTAATTATTACTCTAGGTGTGCTAAAACGAGGCAAGAATTTTAAATGGAAATTTGGTCGCATTTTCTGGTAATGTAATCTCTGCATGACGCTGTCGCCAACCTTAAATTTAGATGTGACATTTCTATTTTTATTGTAATGATGAGCTTGTCTTTTGCTCGCTAAATCTAACATTTTCCGGACAGAGTCCACTGACGGAATGTCATCATGCTCCCACAAAGGGTCTAATTCATTTCTTAAATCTACAGGAAATCTGATCTCTCGAGCCAGAAATACTTTGCACGGCAAATCCTTAATACTTTCATGATACGACGTATTGTTGCAGAAAGAAATATGGTCCAGAAGAAGATCCCAGTTAAGGTGATCATTGAACTGCTGTTCTAGCATAATGGAAAGGGACGATCGCACATTTCGTATAACTCTTTCAACTGCGTTTGAACCAGGAAAATAGGGGGACGTATTTACTGTACGAGTACCCCAGGACGAGCAAAACTCCTTAAACTTAACAGACTTAAAATTAGTAGCATTATCGGATACTATACAACCTGGAGGTCCATAAGTTGTGAAAACCTCATGAAGACATCTAATAATTGACGCTGAACTAGAATCAGGAATCGGATACATTATTAACCATTTACTAAAACCATCAAGCACTAAAAGTACATATTTATTTTCAGACGCACTACAAATCAGAGGACCAAGCAAATCGATATAAACTCTATCCCAGACGTTTACAGGAGGACTGGAACTCAAAATCACTTTATCAGGCTTGAAATTCGGCTTGTGCTGATAACACAACTGACATTTCTTTATAAAGTCACTGATATCAATGTACATTTTCGGCCACCAATAACGACGAGCGATGGCGCGATACGTTTTGGCAACACCAGGATGTCCACTTATTTTAGCACTATGAAATTCTTGAATGATAGGAAGACGAGCAGGGATGGGTAAAACCAGTCTTTGCCTGCGCTTCCTACCCACTTGGCGATAAACACAGTCATTTCGTAAGATAAAGTTTTTACACTCAATGTTCTGTGATAACAACTCACGCGTTTTCTGAATTTCTTCGTCTTCTAGCTGTAGCCTCTGGAGTTCGAAAATTTTGGAATCAGCTTCCAACGGACGGTTGATGACGTTTAAGTCGGAGTCATCATTAACAAAAACTTCAGGATCAGGCACTAGACGGGTCAGGCAATCTGCAGAGTAATTTGTGACTCCACGAATATGTTCGACTCGGAACCTAAATCGACTCAAACGAAGTAACCAACGACCCACGCGACCCAAATTCCGGGGGTGCTGGATCAGCCACTTCAAACAGGCGCTGTCGGTCTGCAGCAGGAACTCTCGGTGCGACAGGTACGGTTTGAATTTTTCCATGGCCCAAATACAACTAAGGGCCTCTTGTTCGTAGGTGGAAAACCTACTTTCAGCAGGAGTCAGTCTCCGGCTGGCGAACTGCACCGGGTGCATACCGTCTTCATACTTCTGCAATAGCACGCAACCAATATGCGTATTGCTGGCGTCGGTCTGGAGCACGAACTCACGATCAAAGTCAGGAAACTTGAGCACTGGCGGATTACTTAAATCATGTTTAAATTGTTCAATACATTTTAAATGTTTGTCACTAATCACAAATTTGACTCCCTTTTTGCGCAAATCGTTCAGGGGAGCCATTGTCTTGGCGTAGTCTGGTATAAACTTTGCATAATAATTTACCATCCCTATAAAAGACTGTAACTGTTTTATATTTTTAGGCACTGGTAAATCCTTAATGGCGGACACTTTGTCATCGTCAACAGCGAGTCCTTGAGCTGATAATCGATGACCAAGAAATTTTAGTTCACTTTGCGCGAAATTCACTTTGTCGGGGTTGACAGTCAGATTGTTCTCGCGCAATCGGCGAAGAGCTTCACGCACATGAGAAATATGTGAGTCTAAGTCTTTACTATAGATCAACAGATCATCAAAGAACACTATAACACTTTCGTACCGTAGATCCGCAAAAATCTTGAACATTAGTCTGTTGAGAGCACTAGGTGAAATGGAGAGACCGAATGGAGCCTTATGAAACTTCCATTGGCCCTCGGGTGTCACAAAGGAAGTTACGTTCTGAGACGACTCGGAAAGTTCGATTTGGTAGAACGCACTATTAAGATCCAATGTTGTAAACACCGTAGCCCCTTTCAGGCATCCAAAAATATGATCTACAGACGGAACCGGAAATGAATCCATGACCACTTTGTCGTTTAGCCGACGGTAGTCAACACAGAGTCGATAACCACCACTTTTCTTCTTTACTAGAAAAGCCGGAGATGCGTACGCAGACGTAGATGGCGAAATCACATCAGTATCCAATAACGTTTGGATGTGGTCCCTCATTATTTGAGCTTGTGGAGGCGACAATGGATACGGAGCCTTCCTCACCGGAATTTTATCAGATAAGTGTATTTCGTATTTATAATCTTTGGCCTGACCAAGACGGTCTGTCAAAACGTCGTCGAACTCGTCACATAGACGCGAAAATTCGACATCTCTAGAATCTACCTGGTGAATAGCGCCCATACACAAATTCACGTCAGATTCGGGCATAGTCAAAAACGGAACTTTAACCTCTTGATTAAACTTAAACTCGAGCGCATTTTCTAAACAGTTCACAGAAGCCCCCATAAGCTTCAGCGAAACAAAACCTATTATCGCAGGATAAGATAAACGCTCGAAAACATTAAACTTGAGCTTCCAAGAAAAAGAAGCTATCTTGATCGGTAATACCATAGTCGCGGTTGATTTAGAAATCGAACCGTTCGCTAATCGGGCATACGAAACATTGTCAAAACACTGACCTATTTTTAAAGTTAAAAGATAATCTGCCATACTTTTCGAAATATAATTTCCCGAAGAACCAGTATCCACCAAGGCTGAGGCTTTAATTTTACCTAACCATAAATTTATTACTGGAATATTGATTGGGGCATAATCTCTACTAGGCGCAGAATGACAATCAAACTTTAAATTGGTAGGTTTAACATCAGAAATTCTATCAGAATTCAAATCATGCTTATTTCTAACTATCTCCACATTATCGTGTGGACGCGACTTAACAGAGGTCATCGACCTACTACTAGACAGGGCCGCATTCGGCACGGACGGGACAGACTTAGAAACTACAGACTTATAACTACTGAACGGAGTGGACACACCACTGCTGCACGGAACTGACTTACGACTAATATCATCGGAACTTAAAACTAAATTTGCATTTCCAAACATTTGACCTGGCGCAGAGGCCTTTGGGTCACACTGACAAATAATTTTGGGGTTGAGCGGAGTGGACACACCACTGCTGCACGGAACTGACTTACGACTAATATTATCGGAACTTAAAACTAAATTTGTATTTTCAAAATTTTGACCTGGCGCAGAGGCCTTTGGGTCACACTGACGAATAATTTTGGGGTTCATTTCTCAACTCTGCCTAGGCAGAATCGCTCGATTCTCTGAGCCGGACCTAGACGGACGTAACGGACAATTTGCTATCATATGTCCCCTCTGCTTACAATAAAAGCACTTATCATCCCTTGGCGCTGGGACTGCATTCAGAGTCGGCCACTTACTATAACTAGCTCTCTGGCGAGCAACCGCGCGCATATGTTGGCCGAGAGAAATCAGATCTGCAATGTTATCTGGAACCTTATGATACTGTAGGTAGTTAAAGGATTCTGAATTTTGGTTGATCCAAATCTTGGCCACCTGTTCAGATTCTGTCAGGACCGGGCCAAACAAGGGCACATATTTCAAAATATCGTGAATGAAATCCGCAAAATCCTCTGATGGATCTTGACGGCGGTTCAAAAATTGCTCAGCCAACATAGCTCTGTCTATGGGGGTCAAAAATCGTCTTAATAGAGACTCCCTCAAAGGAGCCCACCTAAATTCGCGGGAAAGTTCTTGGACCCAAATAGTTCGCAATGGGTCAATAACCTTAAATACCAAACATCTTAATAATACCGATGGCGAAAATAACGGATTAATAATTAAACACTCTACCTCTACGATAAACTTTATTAATAAAACTAAATCACGACCGTCAGTTTCCGGAATCTTACATAATAAATCTCTCGTTTCAGAGACGGTAAATGTGCTGTCAGGAAGTTCAGATAAGGAAACAGACTTACCCTGAATCCCGGCAGTAACGTCAACATCACTAACACTCGCAGCACGTGGGGCACACACAGGAGCAGGAGGCGGACTAGCCCCCAGAACGGAACGGATCGGTGAACGGGACGGTCTAGCTGGCGAGGACGTCGTCAGGTCCTTCGGCGGCAGGAACATGGTCTCCTCCCCAGGATCAGCACCCGGAGGAGAGGAGGGCGGGCTGGACGGGTCAGTAGTCGCCATTCTGGACAGGAACGGAACAAGGCAGGAACAGGAATCACAAGCGTTGACTGACAACTCTAGCTCTGCTACCAATTGTACCGCTATTGTGTGGTATGATGCCGTAGAGAGCCGGTCACGCTGCTGGACGAACACTTTCCAAATCTAGATTGATCGGGAAGAAAATGCGACAGAATCATTCCGGAATTGTAACGTGGCTCGGTGGTCGTTTGCTGGGCCCATTTAATTAGAAAGTCAGAGTAAGAGACCTCGTACAATTTTCAGAATGATTTGTTAATAGTAAATAATAAATTGTTAAGGTTAAATGTATTTAATAAAGAAAATAAGAAAAATCTATAATTTACAATATTCAATTAAATTACTAGCATGTACAGAACGGATCTCATTTACAATATTAATAATACAACGGAACGGATCTTTCACCAACAGACACATAGATCTATCGAACGAACCTCACCGGTCATTCGCCTGAACGTTTGATCAGCTGTTAATAATCTAACCTAAACTGGCTTAAACTGTCAGAACAAATTTGTAATAATGAAAACGATATTAGTCAAGAAATATGAAGATATTAAAATGAAATATTATCTAGGTAAGTAAATTAATAACAAAAAACCAGATATTAATTAAATAATAAATTATACAGACCAATCCTGATGTCTTCTAGAATAATAAAAATAAGTGAAATATTATAATAATTAATGAATACTTAAACTACGGACGAAAACAAACTAAACGAAAACGGATCAAAAACGGACAGACGGAGCTAAACTAAAACAGAACCTTTTTCTTCGACGGACCGGAAACTAATGAAAATTTTCTCTAAAGTAAATAAAAATAACGGCTTAAATCTAATTGTTCAGTAACCTAGAAACCGACAGAAAAACTGTTCACTTTTTCTCAGTAAGCCTGCCTACTTACTGAACTTCGGACAGCACATAAAAATTCAAATTTAAATTAATATAATATTTTAAAATTAAAACTATAAATAAGTATTAAAAAGGAAAAAAAAATATGTAATGTTAAGAAAACATTACAATGCATAGTTTTATCCAGATCAAAGCAAATTTATAGGAAAAAATTAAAAAATTTAAACGCTTATATCTCCGAAACTAAAAGAGATAGACGATTTTTGTCAACGGGAATCGATTCAGCGTGTTTTTCTCCATAAGTATGCATAGTTTTATCCAGATCGAAGCAAATTTATAGGGAAAAATTAAAAAATCTTAAAACGCTAAAATCTCCGAAACTAAAAGAGATAGACGATTTTTGTCAACTGGAATCGATTCAGCGTGTTTTTCTCCATAAGTATGCATAGTTTTATCCAGATCAAAGCGAATTTATAGGGAAAATTAAAAAATTTTAAAACGCTAAAATCTCCGAAACTAAAAGAGATAGACGATTTTTGTCAACGGGAATCGATTCAGCGTGTTTTTCTCCATAAGTATGCATAGTTTTATCCAGATCAAAGCAAATTTATAGGGAAAAATTAAAAAATCTTAAAACGCTTATATCTCCGAAACTAAAAGAGATAGACGATTTTTGTCAACGGGAATCGATTCAGAGTGTTTTTCTCCATAAGTATGCATAGTTTTATCCAGATCGAAGCAAATTTATAGGGAAAAATAAAAAATCTTAAAACGCTAAAATCTCCGAAACTAAAAGAGATAGACGATTTTTGTCAACGGGAATCGATTCAGCGTGTTTTTCTCCATAAGTATGCATAGTTTTATCCAGATCAAAGCAAATTTATAGGGAAAAATTAAAAAATCTTAAAACGCTTTTATCTCCGAAACTAAAAGAGATAGACGATTTTTGTCAACGGGAATCGATTCAGCGTGTTTTTCTCCATAAGTATGCATAGTTTTATCCAGATCGAAGCAAATTTATAGGGAAAAATTAAAAAATCTTAAAACGCTAAAATCTCCGAAACTAAAAGAGATAGACGATTTTTGTCAACGGGAATCGATTCAGCGTGTTTTTCTCCATAAGTATGCATAGTTTTATCCAGATCAAAGCAAATTTATAGGGAAAAATTAAAAAATCTTAAAACGCTTTTATCTCCGAAACTAAAAGAGATAGACGATTTTTGTTAACGGGAATCGATTCAGCGTGTTTTTCTCCATAAGTATGCATAGTTTTATCCAGATCAAAGCAAATTTATAGGGAAAAATTAAAAAATCTTAAAACGCTAAAATCTCCGAAACTAAAAGAGATAGACGGTTTTTGTCAACGGGAATCGATTCAGCGTGTTTTTCTCCATAAGTATGCATAGTTTTATCCAGATCAAAGCAAATTTATAGGGAAAAAATAAAAAATTTAAACGCTTATATCTCCGAAACTAAAAGAGATAGACGATTTTTGTCAACGGGAATCGCTTCAGCATGTTTTTCTCCATAAGTATGCATAGTTTTATCCAGATCGAAGCAAATTTATAGGGAAAAATTAAAAAATCTTAAAACGCTAAAATCTCCGAAACTAAAAGAGATAGACGATTTTTGTCAACTGGAATCGATTCAGCGTGTTTTTCTCCATAAGTATGCATAGTTTTATCCAGATCAAAGCGAATTTATAGGGAAAATTAAAAAATTTTAAAACGCTAAAATCTCCGAAACTAAAAGAGATAGACGATTTTTGTCAACGGGAATCGATTCAGCGTGTTTTTTTCCATAAGTATGCATACTTTTATCCAGATCAAAGCAACTTTATAGGGAAAAATTAAAAAATCTTAAAACGCTTATATCTCCGAAACTAAAAGAGATAGACGATTTTTGTCAACGGGAATCGATTCAGCGTGTTTTTCTCCATAAGTATGCATAGTTTTATCCAGATCAAAGCGAATTTATAGGGAAAAATTAAAAAATTTCAAAACGCTAAAATCTCCGAAACTAAAAGAGATAGACGATTTTTGTCAACGGGAATCGATTCAGCGTGTTTTTCTCCATAAGTATGCATAGTTTTATCCAGATCGAAGCAAATTTATAGGGAAAAATTAAAAAATCTTAAAACGCTAAAATCTCCGAAACTAAAAGAGATAGACGATTTTTGTCAACGGGAATCGATTCAGCGTGTTTTTCTCCATAAGTATGCATAGTTTTATCCAGATCAAAGCAAATTTATCGGGAAAAATTAAAAAATCTTAAAACGCTTATATCTCCGAAACTAAAAGAGATAGACGATTTTTGTCAACGGGAATCGATTCAGCGTGTTTTTCTCCATAAGTATGCATAGTTTTATCCAGATCAAAGCGAATTTATAGGAAAAAATTAAAAAATTTCAAAACGCTAAAATCTCCGAAACTAAAAGAGATAGACGATTTTTGTCAACGGGAATCGATTCAGCGTGTTTTTCTCCATAAGTATGCATAGTTTCATCCAGATCGAAGCAAATTTATAGGGAAAAATAAAAAATCTTAAAACGCTAAAATCTCCGAAACTAAAAGAGATAGACGATTTTTGTCAACGGGAATCGATTCAGCGTGTTTTTCTCCATAAGTATGCATAGTGTTTTATCCAGATCAAAGCAAATTTATAGGGAAAAATTAAAAAATCTTAAAACGCTTATATCTCCGAAACTAAAAGAGATAGACGATTTTTGTCAACGGGAATCGATTCAGCGTGTTTTTCTCCATAAGTATGCATAGTTTTATCCAGATCGAAGCAAATTTATAGGGAAAAATTAAAAAATTTTAAAACGCTTATATCTCCGAAACTAAAAGAAATAGACGATTTTTGTCAACGGGACTCGATTCAGCGTGTTTTTCTCCATAAGTATGCATAGTTTTATCCAGATCGAAGCAAATTTATAGGGAAAAATTAAAAAATCTTTAAACGCTAAAATCTCCGAAACTAAAAGAGATAGACGATTTTTGTCAACGGGAATCGATTCAGCGTGTTTTTCTCCATAAGTATGCATAGTTTTATCCAGATCAAAGCAAATTTATAGGGAAAAATTAAAAAATCTTAAAACGCTTATATCTCCGAAACTAAAAGAGATAGACGATTTTTGTCAACGGGAATCGATTCAGCGTGTTTTTCTCCATAAGTATGCATAGTTTTATCCAGATCGAAGCGAATTTATAGGGAAAAATTAAAAAATCTTAAAACGCTAAAATCTCCGAAACTAAAAGAGATAGACGATTTTTGTCTATGGGAATCGATTCAGCGTGTTTTTCTCCATAAGTATGCATAGTTTTATCCAGATCAAAGCAAATTTATAGGGAAAAATTAAAAAATCTTAAAACGCTTATATCTCCGAAACTAAAAGAGATAGACGATTTTTGTCAACGGGAATCGATTCAGCGTGTTTTTCTCCATAAGTATGCATAGTTTTATCCAGAACAAAGCAAATTTATAGAGAAAAATTAAAAAATTAAAACGCTTATATCTCTGAAACTAAAAGAGATAGACGATTTTTGTCAACGGGAATCGCTTCAGCGTGTTTTTCTCTATAAGTATGCATAGTTTTATCCAGATCAAAGCAAATTTATAGGGAAAAATTAAAAAATCTTAAAACGCTAAAATCTCCGAAACTAAAAGAGATAGACGACTTTTGTCAACGGGAATCGATTCAGCGTGTTTTTCTCCATAAGTATGCATAGTTTTATCCAGATCGAAGCAAATTTATAGGGAAAAATTAAAAAATCTTAAAACGCTAAAATCTCCGAAACTAAAAGAGATAGACGATTTTTGTCAACGGGAATCGATTCAGCGTGTTTTTCTCCATAAGTATGCATAGTTTTATCCAGATCAAAGCAAATTTATAGGGAAAAATTAAAAAATTTAAACGCTTATATCTCCGAAACTAAAAGAGATAGACGATTTTTGTCAACGGGAATCGCTTCAGCGTGTTTTTCTCCATAAGTGTGCATAGTTTTATCCAGATCGAAGCAAATTTATAGGGAAAAATTAAAAAATCTTAAAACGCTAAAATCTCCGAAACTAAAAGAGATAGACGATTTTTGTCAACGGGAATCGATTCAGCGTGTTTTTCTCCATAAGTATGCATAGTTTTATCCAGATCAAAGCAAATTTATAGGAAAAAATTAAAAAATTTAAACGCTTATATCTCCGAAACTAAAAGAGATAGACGATTTTTGTCAACGGGAATCGATTCAGCGTGTTTTTCTCCATAAGTATGCATAGTTTTATCCAGATCGAAGCAAATTTATAGGGAAAAATTAAAAAATCTTAAAACGCTAAAATCTCCGAAACTAAAAGAGATAGACGATTTTTGTCAACTGGAATCGATTCAGCGTGTTTTTCTCCATAAGT
>JBDIXK010000106.1:0-21689 GCA_039654895.1 Mongoloraphidia duomilia
CCGTTGACAAAAATCGTCTATCTCTTTTAGTTTCGGAGATATAAGCGTTTTAAGATTTTTTAATTTTTCCCTATAAATTTGCTTCGATCTGGATAAAACTATGCATACTTATGGAGAAAAACACGCTGAATCGATTCCCGTTGACAAAAATCGTCTATCTCTTTTAGTTTCGGAGATATAAGCGTTTTAAGATTTTTTAATTTTTCCCTATAAATTTGCTTTGATCTGGATAAAACTATGCATACTTATGGAGAAAAACACGCTGAATCGATTCCCGTTGACAAAAATCGTCTATCTCTTTTAGTTTCGGAGATTTTAGCGTTTTAAGATTTTTTAATTTTTCCCTATAAATTTGCTTTGATCTGGATAAAACTATGCATACTTATGGAGAAAAACACGCTGAATCGATTCCCGTTGACAAAAATCGTCTATCTCTTTTAGTTTCGGAGATTTTAGCGTTTTAAGATTTTTTAATTTTTCCCTATAAATTTGCTTTGATCTGGATAAAACTATGCATACTTATGGAGAAAAACACGCTGAATCGATTCCCGTTGACAAAAATCGTCTATCTCTTTTAGTTTCGGAGATATAAGCGTTTTAAGATTTTTTAATTTTCCCTATAAATTCGCTTTGATCTGGATAAAACTATGCATACTTATGGAGAAAAACACGCTGAATCGATTCCCGTTGACAAAAATCGTCTATCTCTTTTAGTTTCGGAGATTTTAGCGTTTTAAGATTTTTTAATTTTTCCCTATAAATTTGCTTTGATCTGGATAAAACTATGCATACTTATGGAGAAAAACACGCTGAATCGATTCCCGTTGACAAAAATCGTCTATCTCTTTTAGTTTCGGAGATTTTAGCGTTTTAAGATTTTTTAATTTTTCCCTATAAATTTGCTTTGATCTGGATAAAACTATGCATACTTATGGAGAAAAACACGCTGAATCGATTCCCGTTGACAAAAATCGTCTATCTCTTTTAGTTTCGGAGATTTTAGCGTTTTAAGATTTTTTAATTTTTCCCTATAAATTTGCTTTGATCTGGATAAAACTATGCATACTTATGGAGAAAAACACGCTGAATCGATTCCCGTTGACAAAAATCGTCTATCTCTTTTAGTTTCGGAGATTTAAGCGTTTTAAGATTTTTTAATTTTTCCCTATAAATTTGCTTTGATCTGGATAAAACTATGCATACTTATGGAGAAAAACACGCTGAATCGATTCCCGTTGACAAAAATCGTCTATCTCTTTTAGTTTCGGAGATTTTAGCGTTTTAAGATTTTTTAATTTTTCCCTATAAATTTGCTTTGATCTGGATAAAACTATGCATACTTATGGAGAAAAACACGCTGAATCGATTCCCGTTGACAAAAATCGTCTATCTCTTTTAGTTTCGGAGATTTTAGCGTTTTAAGATTTTTTAATTTTTCCCTATAAATTTGCTTTGATCTGGATAAAACTATGCATACTTATGGAGAAAAACACGCTGAATCGATTCCCGTTGACAAAAATCGTCTATCTCTTTTAGTTTCGGAGATATAAGCGTTTTAAGATTTTTTAATTTTTCCCTATAAATTTGCTTTGATCTGGATAAAACTATGCATACTTATGGAGAAAAACACGCTGAATCGATTCCCGTTGACAAAAATCGTCTATCTCTTTTAGTTTCGGAGATTTTAGCGTTTTAAGATTTTTTAATTTTTCCCTATAAATTTGCTTCGATCTGGATAAAACTATGCATACTTATGGAGAAAAACACGCTGAATCGATTCCCGTTGACAAAAATCGTCTATCTCTTTTAGTTTCGGAGATTTTAGCGTTTTAAGATTTTTTAATTTTTCCCTATAAATTTGCTTTGATCTGGATAAAACTATGCATACTTATGGAGAAAAACACGCTGAATCGATTCCCGTTGACAAAAATCGTCTATCTCTTTTAGTTTCGGAGATATTAGCGTTTTAAGATTTTTTAATTTTTCCCTATAAATTTGCTTTGATCTGGATAAAACTATGCATACTTATGGAGAAAAACACGCTGAATCGATTCCCGTTGACAAAAATCGTCTATCTCTTTTAGTTTCGGAGATTTTAGCGTTTTAAGATTTTTTAATTTTTCCCTATAAATTTGCTTTGATCTGGATAAAACTATGCATACTTATGGAGAAAAACACGCTGAATCGATTCCCGTTGACAAAAATCGTCTATCTCTTTTAGTTTCGGAGATTTTAGCGTTTTAAGATTTTTTAATTTTTCCCTATAAATTTGCTTTGATCTGGATAAAACTATGCATACTTATGGAGAAAAACACGCTGAATCGATTCCCGTTGACAAAAATCGTCTATCTCTTTTAGTTTCGGAGATATAAGCGTTTTAAGATTTTTTAATTTTTCCCTATAAATTTGCTTTGATCTGGATAAAACTATGCATACTTATGGAGAAAAACACGCTGAATCGATTCCCGTTGACAAAAATCGTCTATCTCTTTTAGTTTCGGAGATTTTAGCGTTTTAAGATTTTTTAATTTTTCCCTATAAATTCGCTTTGATCTGGATAAAACTATGCATACTTATGGAGAAAAACACGCTGAATCGATTCCCGTTGACAAAAATCGTCTATCTCTTTTAGTTTCGGAGATATAAGCGTTTTAAGATTTTTTAATTTTTCCCTATAAATTTGCTTTGATCTGGATAAAACTATGCATACTTATGGAGAAAAACACGCTGAATCGATTCCCGTTGACAAAAATCGTCTATCTCTTTTAGTTTCGGAGATTTTAGCGTTTTAAGATTTTTTAATTTTTCCCTATAAATTTGCTTTGATCTGGATAAAACTATGCATACTTATGGAGAAAAACACGCTGAATCGATTCCCGTTGACAAAAATCGTCTATCTCTTTTAGTTTCGGAGATTTTAGCGTTTTAAGATTTTTTAATTTTTCCCTATAAATTTGCTTTGATCTGGATAAAACTATGCATACTTATGGAGAAAAACACGCTGAATCGATTCCCGTTGACAAAAATCGTCTATCTCTTTTAGTTTCGGAGATTTTAGCGTTTTAAGATTTTTTAATTTTTCCCTATAAATTTGCTTCGATCTGGATAAAACTATGCATACTTATGGAGAAAAACACGCTGAATCGATTCCCGTTGACAAAAATCGTCTATCTCTTTTAGTTTCGGAGATTTTAGCGTTTTAATATTTTTTAATTTTTCCCTATAAATTTGCTTTGATCTGGATAAAACTATGCATACTTATGGAGAAAAACACGCTGAATCGATTCCTGTTGACAAAAATCGTCTATCTCTTTTAGTTTCGGAGATATAAGCGTTTTAAGATTTTTTAATTTTTCCCTATAAATTTGCTTTGATCTGGATAAAACTATGCATACTTATGGAGAAAAACACGCTGAATCGATTCCCGTTGACAAAAATCGTCTATCTCTTTTAGTTTCGGAGATATAAGCGTTTTAAGATTTTTTAATTTTTCCCTATAAATTTGCTTTGATCTGGATAAAACTATGCATACTTATGGAGAAAAACACGCTGAATCGATTCCCGTTGACAAAAATCGTCTATCTCTTTTAGTTTCGGAGATTTTAGCGTTTTAAGATTTTTTAATTTTTCCCTATAAATTCGCTTTGATCTGGATAAAACTATGCATACTTATGGAGAAAAACACGCTGAATCGATTCCTGTTGACAAAAATCGTCTATCTCTTTTAGTTTCGGAGATATAAGCGTTTTAAGATTTTTTAATTTTTCCCTATAAATTTGCTTTGATCTGGATAAAACTATGCATACTTATGGAGAAAAACACGCTGAATCGATTCCCGTTGACAAAAATCGTCTATCTCTTTTAGTTTCGGAGATTTTAGCGTTTTAAGATTTTTTAATTTTTCCCTATAAATTTGCTTTGATCTGGATAAAACTATGCATACTTATGGAGAAAAACACGCTGAATCGATTCCCGTTGACAAAAATCGTCTATCTCTTTTAGTTTCGGAGATATAAGCGTTTTAAGATTTTTTAATTTTTCCCTATAAATTTGCTTTGATCTGGATAAAACTATGCATACTTATGGAGAAAAACACGCTGAATCGATTCCCGTTGACAAAAATCGTCTATCTCTTTTAGTTTCGGAGATATAAGCGTTTTAAGATTTTTTAATTTTTCCCTATAAATTTGCTTTGATCTGGATAAAACTATGCATACTTATGGAGAAAAACACGCTGAATCGATTCCCGTTGACAAAAATCGTCTATCTCTTTTAGTTTCGGAGATTTTAGCGTTTTAAGATTTTTTAATTTTTCCCTATAAATTTGCTTTGATCTGGATAAAACTATGCATACTTATGGAGAAAAACACGCTGAATCGATTCCCGTTGACAAAAATCGTCTATCTCTTTTAGTTTCGGAGATATTAGCGTTTTAAGATTTTTTAATTTTTCCCTATAAATTTGCTTTGATCTGGATAAAACTATGCATACTTATGGAGAAAAACACGCTGAATCGATTCCCGTTGACAAAAATCGTCTATCTCTTTTAGTTTCGGAGATTTTAGCGTTTTAAGATTTTTTAATTTTTCCCTATAAATTTGCTTTGATCTGGATAAAACTATGCATACTTATGGAGAAAAACACGCTGAATCGATTCCCGTTGACAAAAATCGTCTATCTCTTTTAGTTTCGGAGATTTTAGCGTTTTAAGATTTTTTAATTTTTCCCTATAAATTTGCTTTGATCTGGATAAAACTATGCATACTTATGGAGAAAAACACGCTGAATCGATTCCCGTTGACAAAAATCGTCTATCTCTTTTAGTTTCGGAGATTTTAGCGTTTTAAGATTTTTTAATTTTTCCCTATAAATTTGCTTCGATCTGGATAAAACTATGCATACTTATGGAGAAAAACACGCTGAATCGATTCCCGTTGACAAAAATCGTCTATCTCTTTTAGTTTCGGAGATTTTAGCGTTTTAAAATTTTTTAATTTTTCCCTATAAATTCGCTTTGATCTGGATAAAACTATGCATACTTATGGAGAAAAACACGCTGAATCGATTCCTGTTGACAAAAATCGTCTATCTCTTTTAGTTTCGGAGATATAAGCGTTTTAAGATTTTTTAATTTTTCCCTATAAATTCGCTTTGATCTGGATAAAACTATGCATACTTATGGAGAAAAACACGCTGAATCGATTCCCGTTGACAAAAATCGTCTATCTCTTTTAGTTTCGGAGATATAAGCGTTTTAAGATTTTTTAATTTTTCCCTATAAATTTGCTTTGATCTGGATAAAACTATGCATACTTATGGAGAAAAACACGCTGAATCGATTCCCGTTGAGACAAAAATCGTCTATCTCTTTTAGTTTCGGAGATTTTAGCGTTTTAAGATTTTTTAATTTTTCCCTATAAATTCGCTTTGATCTGGATAAAACTATGCATACTTATGGAGAAAAACACGCTGAATCGATTCCCGTTGACAAAAATCGTCTATCTCTTTTAGTTTCGGAGATTTTAGCGTTTTAAGATTTTTTAATTTTTCCCTATAAATTTGCTTTGATCTGGATAAAACTATGCATACTTATGGAGAAAAACACGCTGAATCGATTCCCGTTGACAAAAATCGTCTATCTCTTTTAGTTTCGGAGATTTTAGCGTTTTAATATTTTTTAATTTTTCCCTATAAATTTGCTTTGATCTGGATAAAACTATGCATACTTATGGAGAAAAACACGCTGAATCGATTCCCGTTGACAAAAATCGTCTATCTCTTTTAGTTTCGGAGATATAAGCGTTTTAAGATTTTTTAATTTTTCCCTATAAATTTGCTTTGATCTGGATAAAACTATGCATACTTATGGAGAAAAACACGCTGAATCGATTCCCGTTGACAAAAATCGTCTATCTCTTTTAGTTTCGGAGATATAAGCGTTTTAAGATTTTTTAATTTTTCCCTATAAATTTGCTTTGATCTGGATAAAACTATGCATACTTATGGAGAAAAACACGCTGAATCGATTCCCGTTGACAAAAATCGTCTATCTCTTTTAGTTTCGGAGATTTTAGCGTTTTAAGATTTTTTAATTTTTCCCTATAAATTTGCTTTGATCTGGATAAAACTATGCATACTTATGGAGAAAAACACGCTGAATCGATTCCCGTTGACAAAAATCGTCTATCTCTTTTAGTTTCGGAGATATTAGCGTTTTAAGATTTTTTAATTTTTCCCTATAAATTTGCTTTGATCTGGATAAAACTATGCATACTTATGGAGAAAAACACGCTGAATCGATTCCCGTTGACAAAAATCGTCTATCTCTTTTAGTTTCGGAGATTTTAGCGTTTTAAGATTTTTTAATTTTTCCCTATAAATTTGCTTTGATCTGGATAAAACTATGCATACTTATGGAGAAAAACACGCTGAATCGATTCCCGTTGACAAAAATCGTCTATCTCTTTTAGTTTCGGAGATTTTAGCGTTTTAAAATTTTTTAATTTTTCCCTATAAATTCGCTTTGATCTGGATAAAACTATGCATACTTATGGAGAAAAACACGCTGAATCGATTCCTGTTGACAAAAATCGTCTATCTCTTTTAGTTTCGGAGATATAAGCGTTTTAAGATTTTTTAATTTTTCCCTATAAATTTGCTTTGATCTGGATAAAACTATGCATACTTATGGAGAAAAACACGCTGAATCGATTCCCGTTGACAAAAATCGTCTATCTCTTTTAGTTTCGGAGATTTTAGCGTTTTAAGATTTTTTAATTTTTCCCTATAAATTTGCTTTGATCTGGATAAAACTATGCATACTTATGGAGAAAAACACGCTGAATCGATTCCCGTTGACAAAAATCGTCTATCTCTTTTAGTTTCGGAGATATAAGCGTTTTAAGTTTTTAATTTTCCCTATAAATTTGCTTTGATCTGGATAAAACTATGCATACTTATGGAGAAAAACACGCTGAATCGATTCCCGTTGACAAAAATCGTCTATCTCTTTTAGTTTCGGAGATTTTAGCGTTTTAAGATTTTTTAATTTTTCCCTATAAATTTGCTTTGATCTGGATAAAACTATGCATACTTATGGAGAAAAACACGCTGAATCGATTCCCGTTGACAAAAATCGTCTATCTCTTTTAGTTTCGGAGATTTTAGCGTTTTAAGATTTTTTAATTTTTCCCTATAAATTTGCTTTGATCTGGATAAAACTATGCATACTTATGGAGAAAAACACGCTGAATCGATTCCCGTTGACAAAAATCGTCTATCTCTTTTAGTTTCGGAGATTTTAGCGTTTTAAGATTTTTTAATTTTTCCCTATAAATTTGCTTTGATCTGGATAAAACTATGCATACTTATGGAGAAAAACACGCTGAATCGATTCCCGTTGACAAAAATCGTCTATCTCTTTTAGTTTCGGAGATATAAGCGTTTTAAGATTTTTTAATTTTTCCCTATAAATTTGCTTCGATCTGGATAAAACTATGCATACTTATGGAGAAAAACACGCTGAATCGATTCCCGTTGACAAAAATCGTCTATCTCTTTTAGTTTCGGAGATATAAGCGTTTTAAGATTTTTTAATTTTTCCCTATAAATTTGCTTTGATCTGGATAAAACTATGCATACTTATGGAGAAAAACACGCTGAATCGATTCCCGTTGACAAAAATCGTCTATCTCTTTTAGTTTCGGAGATTTTAGCGTTTTAAGATTTTTTAATTTTTCCCTATAAATTTGCTTTGATCTGGATAAAACTATGCATACTTATGGAGAAAAACACGCTGAATCGATTCCCGTTGACAAAAATCGTCTATCTCTTTTAGTTTCGGAGATTTTAGCGTTTTAAAATTTTTTAATTTTTCCCTATAAATTTGCTTTGATCTGGATAAAACTATGCATACTTATGGAGAAAAACACGCTGAATCGATTCCCGTTGACAAAAATCGTCTATCTCTTTTAGTTTCGGAGATTTTAGCGTTTTAAGATTTTTTAATTTTTCCCTATAAATTTGCTTTGATCTGGATAAAACTATGCATACTTATGGAGAAAAACACGCTGAATCGATTCCCGTTGACAAAAATCGTCTATCTCTTTTAGTTTCGGAGATTTTAGCGTTTTGAGATTTTTTAATTTTTCCCTATAAATTTGCTTTGATCTGGATAAAACTATGCATACTTATGGAGAAAAACACGCTGAATCGATTCCCGTTGACAAAAATCGTCTATCTCTTTTAGTTTCGGAGATATAAGCGTTTTAAGATTTTTTAATTTTTCCCTATAAATTTGCTTTGATCTGGATAAAACTATGCATACTTATGGAGAAAAACACGCTGAATCGATTCCCGTTGACAAAAATCGTCTATCTCTTTTAGTTTCGGAGATTTTAGCGTTTTAAAATTTTTTAATTTTTCCCTATAAATTCGCTTTGATCTGGATAAAACTATGCATACTTATGGAGAAAAACACGCTGAATCGATTCCCGTTGACAAAAATCGTCTATCTCTTTTAGTTTCGGAGATATAAGCGTTTTAAGATTTTTTAATTTTTCCCTATAAATTTGCTTTGATCTGGATAAAACTAGCAACTTATGGAGAACACCTGAATCGTTCCCGTGACATCGTCTATTCTGTGGTGGAATAATTTTTATGCTGTCGACAATTACAAATTATAACTGAATTTGGATGTTCGAGTTTTATCAGCATAAAGGTAGGGTTGGGTTCCCCACATTAATTTATCTTTGGATGTTTACTCGTCCAAAGTGTTGAAAGAAAGGGGTGGAACTTCAATTGAGGGTCCTTGTTATCGAGACAAAGTGAAATATGTTTTCTACAAAAGGTTATACTTATTTTAACGAAGTTCACTGTTCTAATATTAACAGTGAGAGATGCTTAGTTGAACAAAAATGTCTTAGATTGATTCGAACAATCTTCACTAAACTTATTCAGATCCAAAGGTTCTCATCAATTAATTCATTCATACATGAAAAAAAACAATTTTATGTATCTTTAACAATCATAATATATTAACTTGCTATAAATTTAACAAGAATTTTACAAATCACAAACGTTACTGCAATAACAATTTAAATCAGTTAAGCAGACATACTGCTTAACTCAACACATTAAAAAGTTGAAAACCGCTGAAGAGCATTATAATTTACAAATCTCTATCTGTATCAAAATCTTAGATTGGTACTGAACAATTTTTATCAATTATAAAGATGCATAATTAGAGTTAATATGTAGACCCAGTGTATTAGGCAACCAAAGTTACATGAAAAATTAATCAATAATAGTGCTATCTCTTTATAAACACACTAGATCACAATAGAAACCAAAATTAGTTGATAATAATGAAAAATTACCTTAGTTAAACACAGGTGAGAATAACCCATCTGTGACATAAGAAAATAGACAGATGATTCTTATAGGTTAAAATTATCGATCAAAAGAACAGTATAATCTTATCTCAATTAATTCATTAACAAATTCCACCAATTTGTAAAGATTGGTGATATACCAAATTGGTGATACTTCATTCTACTATACATTGGTTTGTTAAGGCCATATTATTTTGATTATCAAATCGCGTGTGCGAATCAAAATATCTTTGATTAATTTTATATTAAATTCAATTCTGTTAAAATACAACTATGCCATGAATTGATTGTATATGATTGGCAAAATATATCCAGATTTTATTCCACAATTATTATCATACACGTGGTCGGTGTATTTTTAAAATACAACACTGATCAACAGGTTATATTAAAATATTAAATTTTATATATTAAATTTTATCTGTAATTAAACGTAATATCGTAAATGACGCTGCTGACGGCATTAATCATTTATTTTACCTTTATGAAATTTTTATTCTAAAATGGCAGACGGCCATGTTATAAACTCATGCTTATAATTTTCACGCAACATTCATTCATCACTTATATTAGTTCTAAATTATTTACAAATATCTACTTAGCTGTTTTTGATTAATTGAAGATAATTAAAGCTCTGGGGGACTCCGATGGGCGATAATTATCCATAAAACCCCAGCTCGTCCCGAGATATGTGATTCCGTCTCGGCGATACTGGCTGCGAGCCGCGGTTCAAGCAAACTAGAAAGAATCGACATCAAGCCGATCACAAGAGGCACTTGGCAATGATAATGAATTACGTCGCACCGGAATTAAAACGAGCGCGCAACCATAGAGTATGAATATAAATTAGCATTGGCAACCTTAGATAAAGAATATTATCTGTTGTCATGAACTGTTCCATGACAATATTCCCCGGACAAGAAAAAAAAGAGAAAAAAAAATTCTTTGATATTACCCATCAAAGGATTTTTTTTATATCCACCTCGTAACTTAGCGGCAATTGACCTTTAAAACGTTTAAATTGATTAATATGATGATATCCTAGTTCATGAGATGAACTAGGATGTTCTAGTAAGTAGACATTTGCATTCAATTTCGATTTGATTCTAAAAGGACCTGTAAACAGGACATCCAGCTTCTTTGACCGACGATCATTCACCGATGACAGCGGGTGCGTGCGCAGAAATACCATGTCGCCTGAACTAAACGACACCGATGGCTTCGTATCTTCATGAGACTGCTGGCGTTCTGTGGCAAGCTGCCTTAAACGTCTTCTGATGGATTCTCGATCAGTCGGGTTGTCTTCTACGGGTTGTGGAAAATCGGTTTGTTTAACCATGAACAAATCAGGTTTACGGTCGTATTGCAATTCAAACGGAGAAACGCCAGTCGATTGGTTGACATTCGTATTCATCCCGAACGCCACCTTTGGTAGCAGGCGACTCCAAAGCGTATGTTGAACGTTGCAGTACAGTCGCAGTAAGGTGCCAACTTGCTTGTTGTATCGCTCAACGGGATTTGCCTTCGGAGTGTAGGGGCAGGTGTACGTAACCTCAACACCAAGTTCCGACAGCGATTCACTGAATTTCTTCGAACGGAAAATAGAGGCGTTGTCGCATAGAATCCTTTTCGCGACACCATGTTCTGGAAAGTAATTCAATCTCAATTTAGTTAAAATTGTTTTGGTAGTTGCCCTACGCAGGGCGTACAACGTGATGTATTTCGTGAACACATCAAGTATCACAAGAATAACAGTGGTACCTCCGGCTGAGCGCACGAGTGGACCAACAATATCGATAGATAACAAATCGTTTTTATTATAGGATATTACAGAATAAAAACCACCATGCAGAGTGGCAGTGGGGTGCTTGGCTGTTAAACATGGCCAACATGAGTTTACACATTCGATAGCTTTATTTTTTAAATTCTTAATAGATACAAAAGGATTCATGACTAAGTAAAGCTTAGTCGCACCCGGGTGACACATGAATATGTGCCAGAATCGTATGTAACGCATCTCGATCTGGCTTGGAACACACAATTTCCAAGATTTTTTCTTTGTATCATATATAAACAAATAATCATTTTTTATCATATAAGTTGAATTAGAATCTAGGACTGAATCATTATTATTTACAGTCTTTTGACGATTATAAATTGGACTTAAGGTCTCATCAGCTTGTTGCATAACCTTTAATTGAGTCATGAGTTTAGAAATTTGTTTTAAATCTCCTTTTGGAAAAATTGCAAATATGAAAACAGAGTTCTGCACTGCAGAATTATCAACTTCACGGATGTTATCATGATTAAAGGGATCTATACAGCCGTAGGTATCATTGCAAAATATTTCAATGGATAAATAATTATTATGGTTACACTCGTTTACCGTATCGTAGAACATATCATATTGTACAGACACACATCGCTGCGAAACAAATACACCCTGTGAAAAAATACAACTGTATGGATTAGCATTACTAAAATTACCTAACTTTATAATACCAAACACACGAAATTCATTTTCATTAGAAGTTACGCTAATATCGTGGGGGTGAAAATATCGTGATAAGCAATCAGCAGCTAAGTTTGATTTTCCTGGACAATATTTTATGTCAATATTATAACCTTGTAATTTAAGTACCCATTTCAAGATACGAATATTATAAAATTTTCCTTTGTTCAGAACGAAAGAGAGGGCTTGACAATCAGTATAAACAGTGATGTTCTCCCCATAAATGTAGTTATGCCATTTATTAGTCGCTTCCACGATGGCTAAAAGTTCTTTCTCAACTGATGAATAGTTCAACTGAGCCTGATGTAAAATTTTACTGTAGAAGGCCAATATGTTAACCGAAGAGTCTTCGCATATTTGAAATAGTATGCCCGATATCGCATAACGCGAGGCATCGGTCTGGATAAAATATCCCGCACCAATTTTAGGATGATGTAAGAGAGTAATTTTAGTGAATGCTCTTTTTAATTCATTAAAGGCACGATTTTTATCCTCCGACCACTGAAATGGTAGTTTACTTTGTTTCAGCATGTCATATAAAGGTTTGGCAACATCTGCAAATTTATTTACAAATCGTCTATCAAAATTACACAATCCCAAAAATTGTTGAATATTCCTTCTGTTTCTTGGAACCGGAAAATTTTGAATAGCCATAATTCTATCAGAGTCGGGATATATGCCACTAGTGGTAACTATGTACCCGAGAAATTTTACTTTTTCAGAACAAAAAACACTTTTATCAAAGTTCAACGTTAAATTGGCGCTACGTAATCTATCAAAAAGTTTAGACAAATGATCTATATGTTGTTCAAAACTACTAGAAATTACTAACACGTCATCGACATAATTAATCACGAAAGAATGCATCAGATCCCCCAAGGCTTCATGCAAACAACAAATAAGTGCAGAAGTAGCTGTTGAAATTCCGAAGGGAACCCGCTGAAAAACATATGATTTGCCATTCACCAAAAATCCAGTATATTTTTGGTGATCCGGATTAAGTCCGATTTGCCAGAAGCTTTTTGTCAGATCAAAAACCGACATAAATTTTATCGCTTCAAAGCGTTGTAAAACCGTTTCAATGTTTTCAGGTTTGTTAGTTTCGGGAGCAATACGTTTATTGAGTTGTCTAGCGTCTAGTACTAGTCGGATATTACCGTCCTTTTTTGGGACAACATGAATAGGATTAATATATGCTGTATTCTTTCTGGCAATGATTCCCTGATCCAGCATGTTTTTAACCTCATGGGTAACCGCGTCTCTAAGTTTGTACGGAACATTATATAGATTACCCCTGAATACCGAGGTATCGGATATATTTAAATCATGAGTGTAACAATTGGCCAAACCAGGTTGTTCACTAAAGATATCACGATAATCATGAATCAATTTGCTTAGCGTCGCTTTTTGATCATGAGATAAATCTAAATTTTCTACTTTATTAAAAATCTCATGACGCCGGGATTCCAAGTCGAGATCTCTAACCGAGAGAGCAGCACAAGGTAAATTTTGCACTTTTTCTTTTCGCGGAGAGATACGCTCCCTAAAACTAGCTTCGCCGTCGCGACCCCTTTTCTCAGATATCGAGAAATCGTCACCAGAACTAGATGTAGCTGTATAAACATTTCGATCGTCGTATTCATTCAATCTAGAATGATTGATATTTTTATTATTGTTGTCGATACAAGTATCGGACAACCCACAAGATGTGATTCTGGGCAAGCCATGAATCAAAGTTAAATCGTTCAAACTGTAATTTACAGCTGAAGATTTACAACTCCCAGATATAGGTTCATTGACCTTATAATCTGGTAAATCAATATTTTGTACATCGTGTCCGACATACAATGGTTTTTTCGTCGACGAGAATAGTCGTGGACCATGCATATTTGCACGAACACACGGTATCTCAAATTTACTACTCTTTTTGTCACTAGGATCTAAAGACGCGATACTGGAATCAGAATCGGCGCACGAAAGCATATTAGATCCAGAGAGGTTATTTATTGAAAATTTCATTGACTCAATTAAATTTGAATCTTTGTTACATAAATCGGTTTTTTCGTGATGATCAACCCCGTTCGAGATCCCACCTGAAATCCCAGGGTCCAGATCAGACGACCTATCATCAATATTATGAAAGTCAATCTCGGTATACAGGCGATTATCTACATAAAATTGTATAACCCTATTATCAAAGTTTATATGAGCATTGTAATCGTTCAAAAAATCAGCACCAAAAATAATACTGCATTTTAATTCGTCTACGACAAAAGCTTTTATTTCAAAATTAATTAAATTACAGGTCACATTAAGAAATGCCTGTTTTTTGATGGCCGAACTCCTTTGACCAACAGCACTAACAATTCTACAACTCTTAACCGGAATAAATGGAATCTGATAAATTTTAGAAATATTTTCCCACATTTCATTGGAAATAGCAGAAATCTGACTTCCGGTGTCAACAAGTGCAACTGTGTGAAATTTACCTATATTAATTTTGATGTATGGCATCTCATCGCTTTTCAAATTAGAAGTTAATAGAGAATTTAATTTTAGATTTTCCATACTGGAATTGACATTTAATCTTTCCCCTGTCCAGCGGCTGAGTCTCGACAGGGGTCCAACCAGTTTTTTGGATCCAATTCGAATGAATCCTCCTCGTCCACATCCATTTCAACGAAGTGAACTTGAGGGGAAGGTTTAACTGTAGAATATTTATTTGTTGTCGCATTTATCGTATGAGGTTTAGCATAAGAATTTTTATTAAATTTTGAGGTCGTATTATCGTTATTTATAGGAACATGCTCCTGAGACGTTTTGTACGAACCCATTTTTTGAAAACTAGGACCACGCTGTGATTCTACATCATCAAGTTCTTTTAATAATTTATAGAAATCTAAGAACGAGCTTAATTGTGCTGTTAATAAAACTCTTTGTATGTGAATAGGGAAGTGCCTTTTCATAATCATAATAAACTCCATTTCACCAATTGGCGGATAAAATTGTTTAGATTTTTTATGGCTTTCCAATAGATACTGTGCCATAGTTTGTCCTTTACTTGACGAATAATGGTTAGTGTAAAGTTCCAGACGAACCTTTTGCTGTCTGTTAAAATCCCAGAATTCCTCCAAAAAAATACCCTTGAATGTTTCAAAATTACTAAACATATGTTTAAACTCGTCAAACCAAAAATATGCTGAACCTTCGAAGGTCTGCTCTACTTGATATAATTGTAAGTGAGGTGGAATCTGAGTACACCTTAGATATGCTTCTAATTTGTCTATAAATTCTACCGGATTCTCCGAACTTTCTCCTGAGAATTTCGGAAGCTGAATCTGAATTTGACTAGTTTTAACGAAAGGAGTATTGGCGATACCGTTAATATTATGTAGATTCTCCCAATTAATATGATTTTGGTTATTCGTATTATTAAGATTTATGTTCGGAATGTTCGGATTAAACCAACCATTACCATTAGAAAAATTTGTTGACATACCTGTCCTTCTCGCGTGATAGTTACCCGCTAGGCTGTTAAATTCCGGAAGTTGACTCCCCGAGGTCATCCGTGTTCCGAAGTTATCGGTGAATCTCACATGCGGATGATTCACAGTCGTGTACTGTACACTCGGTGCACTATCCGCTTGAGTTAGATTTGGTTCAGATTGGTGAGTATTTTGATACGTGTCGTACCTTCTTGAATTTGTAAAGGTTGTCTGAGGGACGGATGTAGTTGCAGTCGCATCGATGTGTGTCTGCACATTAACCCGTTGACTTTGTTCCATCGTAACCGGAAACAGACGCCCATCGTCATTCAGGCGATATAAACGACTGCAGTCCAGACTTCCAAACGTCTCGGTGGTCTGACCTAAAACAGTTCTAGAAGAATTTATATTAGCGTCTTCTCCGATACTCGAAGTAGGGGAATTTGCTCTAGTTCCATCAGGTGTTTCTGCCATGGTAGAAAACAAATCAGGTTTCGCGTCGTATAAAAGGATTGTCACAATTTGTAAATTAAATTAACGACAATATCGTCCTCAATCGTGTCCTGTCACGGTCGCCATTTATTATGTGGTGGAATAATTTTTATGCTGTCGACAATTACAAATTATAACTGAATTTGGATGTTCGAAGTTTTATCAGCATAAAGGTAGGGTTGGGTTCCCCACATTAATTTATCTTTGGATGTTTACTCGTCCAAAGTGTTGAAAGAAAGGGGTGGAACTTCAATTGAGGGTCCTTGTTATCGAGACAAAGTGAAATATGTTTTCTACAAAAGGTTATACTTATTTTAACGAAGTTCACTGTTCTAATATTAACAGTGAGAGATGCTTAGTTGAACAAAAATGTCTTAGATTGATTCGAACAATCTTCACTAAACTTATTCAGATCCAAAGGTTCTCATCAATTAATTCATTCATACATGAAAAAAAACAATTTTATGTATCTTTAACAATCATAATATATTAACTTGCTATAAATTTAACAAGAATTTTACAAATCACAAACGTTACTGCAATAACAATTTAAATCAGTTAAACAGACATACTGCTTAACTCAACACATTAAAAAGTTGAAAACCGCTGAAGAGCATTATAATTTACAAATCTCTATCTGTATCAAAATCTCAGCTTGGTACTGAACAATTTTTATCAATTATAAAAATGCATAATTAGAGTTAATGTGTAGACCCAGTGTATTAGGCAACCAAAGTTACATGAAAAATTAATCAATAATAGTGCTATCTCTTTATAAACACACTAGATCACAATAGAAACCAAAATTAGTTGATAATAATGAAAAATTACCTTAGTTAAACACAGGTGAGAATAACCCATCTGTGACATAAGAAAATAGACAGATGATTCTTATAGGTTAAAATTATCGATCAAAAGAACAGTATAATCTTATCTCAATTAATTCATTAACAAATTCCACCAATTTGTAAAGATTGGTGATATACCAAATTGGTGATACTTCATTCTACTATACATTGGTTTGTTAAGGCCATATTATTCTGATTATCAAATCGCGTGTGCGAATCAAAATATCTTTGATTAATTTTATCTTAAATTCAATTCTGTTAAAATACAACTATGCCATGAATTGATTGTATATGATTGGCAAAATATATCCAGATTTTATTCCACAATTATTATCATACACGTGGTCGGTGTATTTTTAAAATACAACACTGATCAACAGGTTATATTAAAATATTAAATTTTATATATTAAATTTTATCTATAATTAAACGTAATATCGTAAATGACGCTGCTGACGGCATTAATCATTTATTTTACCTTTATGAAATTTTTATTCTAAAATGGCAGACGGCCATGTTATAAACTCATGCTTATAATTTTCACGCAACATTCATTCATCACTTATATTAGTTCTAAATTATTTACAAATATCTACTTAGCTGTTTTTGATTAATTGAAGATAATTAAAGCTCTGGGGGACTCCGATGGGCGATAATTATCCATAAAACCCCAGCTCGTCCCGAGATATGTGATTCCGTCTCGGCGATACTGGCTGCGAGCTGCGGTTCAAGCAAACTAGAAAGAATCGACATCAAGCCGATCACAAGAGGCACTTGGCAATGATAATGAATTACGTCGCACCGGAATTAAAACGAGCGCGCAACCATAGAGTATGAATATAAATTAGCATTAGCAACCTTAGATAAAGAATATTATCTGTTGTCATGAGCTGTTCCATGACACTCTTTTAGTTTCGGAGATATAAGCGTTTTAATTTTTTAATTTTTCTCTATAAATTTGCTTTGATCTGGATAAAATTATACATACTTATGGAGAAAAACACGCTGAATCGATTCCCGTTGACAAAAATCGTCTATCTCTTTTAGTTTCGGAGATTTTAGCGTTTTAAGATTTTTTAATTTTTCCCTATAAATTTGCTTCGATCTGGATAAAACTATGCATACTTATGGAGAAAAACACGCTGAATCGATTCCCGTTGACAAAAATCGTCTATCTCTTTTAGTTTCGGAGATATAAGCGTTTTAAGATTTTTTAATTTTTCCCTATAAATTTGCTTTGATCTGGAAAAAACTATGCATACTTATGGAGAAAAACACGCTGAATCGATTCCCGTTGACAAAAATCGTCTATCTCTTTTAGTTTCGGAGATTTTAGCGTTTTAAGATTTTTTAATTTTTCCGTATAAATTTGCTTCGATCTGGATAAAACTATGCATACTTATGGAGAAAAACACGCTGAATCGATTCCCGTTGACAAAAATCGTCTATCTCTTTTAGTTTCGGAGATATAAGCGTTTTAAGATTTTTTAATTTTTACCTATAAATTTGCTTTGATCTGGATAAAACTATGCATACTTATGGAGAAAAACACGCTGAATCGATTCCCGGAGACAAAAATCGTCTATCTCTTTTAGTTTTGGAGATTTTAGCGTTTTAAGGTTTTTTAATTTTTCCCTATAAATTTGCTTCGATCTGGATAAAACTATGCACACTTATGGAGAAAAACACGCTGAATCGATTCCCGTTGACAAAAATCGTCTATCTCTTTTAGTTTCGGAGATATAAGCGTTTTAAGATTTTTTAATTTTTCCCTATAAATTTGCTTTGATCTGGATAAAAATATGCATACTTATGGAGAAAAACACGCTGAATCGATTCCCGGAGACAAAAATCGTCTATCTCTCTTAGTTTCGGAGATTTTAGCGTTTTAAGTTTTATTAATTTTTCCCTATAAATTTGCTTCGATCTGGATAAAACTATGCATACTTATGGAGAAAAACACGCTGAATCGATTCCCGTTGACAAAAATCGTCTATCTCTTTTAGTTTCGGAGATTTTAGCGGTTTAAAATTTTTTAATTTTTCCCTATAAATTTGCTTCGATCTGGATAAAACTATGCATACTTATGGAGAAAAACACGCTGAAGCGATTCTTGTTGACAAAAATCGTCTATCTCTTTTAGTTTCGGAGATATAAGCGTTTTAATTTTTTAATTTTTCTCTATAAATTTGCTTTGATCTGGATAAAACTATGCATACTTATGGAGAAAAACACGCTGAATCGATTCCCGTTGACAAAAATCGCCTATCTCTTTTAGTTTCGGAGATTTTAGCGTTTTAAGATTTTTTAATTTTCCCTATAAATTTGCTTCGATCTAGATAAAACTATGCATTCTTATGGAGAAAAACACGCTGAATCGATTCCCGTTGACAAAAATCGTCTATCTCTTTTAGTTTCGGAGATTTTAGCGTTTTAAAATTTTTTAATTTTTCCCTATAAATTTGCTTCGATCTGCATAAAACTATGCACACTTATGGAGAAAAACACGCTAAATCGATTCCCATTGACAAAAATCGTCTATCTCTTTTAGTTTCGGAGATATAAGCGTTTTAAGATTTTTTAATTTTTCCCTATAAATTTGCTTTGATCTGGATAAAACTATGCATACTTATGGAGAAAAACACGCTGAATCGATTCCCGTTGACAAAAATCGTCTATCTCTTTTAGTTTCGGAGATTTTAGCGTTTTAAGATTTTTTAATTTTTCCCTATAAATTTGCTTCGATCTGGATAAAACTATGCATACTTATGGAGAAAAACACGCTGAATCGATTCCCGTTGACAAAAATCGTCTATCTCTTTTAGTTTCGGAGATATAAGCGTTTTAAGATTTTTTAATTTTTCCCTATAAATTTGCTTTGATCTGGAAAAAACTATGCATACTTATGGAAAAAAACACGCTGAATCGATTCCCGTTGATAAAAATCGTCTATCTCTTTTAGTTTCGGAGATTTTAGCGTTTTAAGATTTTTTAATTTTTCCCTATAAATTTGCTTCGATCTGGATAAAACTATGCATACTTATGGAGAAAAACACGCTGAATCGATTCCCGTTGACAAAAATCGTCTATCTCATTTAGTTTCGGAGATATAAGCGTTTTAAGATTTTTTAATTTTTCCCTATAAATTTGCTTTGATCTGGATAAAACTATGCATACTTATGGAGAAAAACACGCTGAATCGATTCCCGAAGACAAAAATCGTCTATCTCTTTTAGTTTCGGAGATTTTAGCGTTTTAAGATTTTTTAATTTTTCCCTATAAATTTGCTTTGATCTAGATAAAACTATGCATACTTATGGAGAAATACACGCTGAATCGATTCCCGTTGAAAAAAAATCGTCTATCTCTTTTAGTTTCGGAGATATAAGCGTTTTAATTTTTTAATTTTTCTCTATAAATTTGCTTTGATCTGGATAAAACTATGCATACTTATGGAGAAAAACACGCTGAAACGATTCCCGTTGACAAAAATCGTCTATCTCTTTTAGTTTCGGAGATTTTAGCGTTTTAAGATTTTTTAATTTTTCCCTATAAATTTGCTTCGATCTGGATAAAACTATGCATACTTATGGAGAAAAACACGCTGAATCGATTCCCGTTGACAAAAATCGTCTATCTCTTTTAGTTTCGGAGATATAAGCGTTTTAAGATTTTTTAATTTTTCCCTATAAATTTGCTTTGATCTGGATAAAACTATGCATACTTATGGAGAAAAACACGCTGAATCGATTCCCGGAGACAAAAATCGTCTATCTCTTTTAGTTTTGGAGATTTTAGCGTTTTAAGATTTTTTAATTTTTCCCTATAAATTTGCTTTGATCTGGAAAAAACTATGCATACTTATGGAGAAAAACACGCTGAATCGATTCCCGTTGACAAAATTCGTCTATCTCTTTTAGTTTCGGAGATTTTAGCGTTTTGAAATTTTTTAATTTTTCCCTATAAATTCGCTTTGATCTGGATAAAACTATGCACACTTATGGAGAAAAACACGCTGAATCGATTCCCGTTGACAAAAATCGTCTATCTCTTTTAGTTTCGGAGATATAAGCGTTTTAAGATTTTTTAATTTTTCCCTATAAATTTGCTTTGATCTGGATAAAATTATGCATACTTATGGAGAAAAACACGCTGAATCGATTCCCGTTGACAAAAATCGTCTATCTCTTTTAGTTTCGGAGATATAAGCGTTTTAAGATTTTTTAATTTTTCCCTATAAATTTGCTTTGATCTGGAAAAAACTATGCATACTTATGGAGAAAAACACGCTGAATCGATTCCCGTTGACAAAAATCGTCTATCTCTTTTAGTTTCGGAGATTTTAGCGTTTTAAGATTTTTTAATTTTTCCCTATAAATTTGCTTTGATCTGGAAAAAACTATGCATACTTATGGAGAAAAACACGCTGAATCGATTCCCGTTGACAAAAATCGCCTATCTCTTTTAGTTTCGGAGATTTTAGCGTTTTGAAATTTTTTAATTTTTCCCTATAAATTCGCTTTGATCTGGATAAAACTATGCATACTTATGGAGAAAAACACGCTGAATCGATTCCCGTTGACAAAAATCGCCTATCTCTTTTAGTTTCGGAGATTTTAGCGTTTTGAAATTTTTTAATTTTTCCCTATAAATTTGCTTCGATCTAGATAAAACTATACATACTTATGGAGAAAAACACGCTGAATCGATTCCCGTTGACAAAAATCGTCTATCTCTTTTAGTTTCGGAGATTTTAGCGTTTTAAGATTTTTTAATTTTTCCCTATAAATTTGCTTCGATCTGGATAAAATTATGCATACTTATGGAGAAAAACACGCTGAATCGATTCCCGGTGACAAAAATCGTCTATCTCTTTTAGTTTCGGAGATATAAGCGTTTTAAGATTTTTTAATTTTTCCCTATAAATTTGCTTTGATCTGGAAAAAACTATGCATACTTA
>JBDIXK010000107.1:0-21256 GCA_039654895.1 Mongoloraphidia duomilia
ATATTAATAATTTAAAAATTTTAAAAAATCATTTTTAAAATTAATATTTTTATTTGACTTGCAAAAAATTTTGTTTTTTTTAAATCGGCTTTATTTTGTGTTTTCCAATCGATTTACACTTAGAAATTCAACTTTGAAGCATTTCTGCACCGTTAAATGAGGTTCAATAATGTTTTATTATTGAACCTCATTTAACGGTGCAAAAATGCTTCAAAGTTGAATTTCTAAGTGTAAATCGATTGGAAAACGCAAAATAAAGCCGATTTATTAAAAACAAAATTTTTTGCAAGTCAAATAAAAATAATGATTTTAAAAATGATTTTTTAAAATTTTTAAAATATTAAAAATTTTAAAATTTCTAACATGATTTTTTTTACGTTTTAGGATGTTTTAAGGCTTTTAAAATTTTAAAATTTTTAAAATTTTTTTTAAAAATTTTTCTAAGTTTTCAAAAATTCATAAAAATTATTAAAAATTTTAAAAGATTTTTACATGATTTTCTCAACGTTTCAGGATGTTTTAAGACTTTTAAAATTTTTAAAATTTTTTTTTAAATTTTTCCAAGTCTTAAAAATTCATAAAAATTATAAAAATTTTTAAAATTTTTTAAATGATTTTCTCGACGTTTTAGGATGTTTTAAGACTTTTAAAATTTTTAAATTTTAAAAAAAATTTTTAAAAATTTTAAAATTTTAAAAGTCTTAAAACATCCTGAAACGTCGAGAAAATCATTTAAAAATTTTTTAAATTTTTTATAATTTTTATGAATTTTTAAAAATAATTTTTAAAATTTTAAAATTTTTAAAGACTTAAAAAATCCTAAAACGTTAAAAAAATCATGTTAAAAATTTTATGAAAATATTAATAATTTAAAAATTTTAAAAAATCATTTTTAAAATTAATATTTTTATTTGACTTGCAAAAAATTTTGTTTTTTTTAAATCGGCTTTATTTTGTGTTTTCCAATCGATTTACACTTAGAAATTCAACTTTGAAGCATTTCTGCACCGTTAAATGAGGTTCAATAATGTTTTATTATTGAACCTCATTTAACGGTGCAAAAATGCTTCAAAGTTGAATTTCTAAGTGTAAATCGATTGGAAAACGCAAAATAAAGCCGATTTATTAAAAACAAAATTTTTTGCAAGTCAAATAAAAATAATGATTTTAAAAATGATTTTTTAAAATTTTTAAAATATTAAAAATTTTAAAATTTCTAACATGATTTTTTTTACGTTTTAGGATGTTTTAAGGCTTTTAAAATTTTAAAATTTTTAAAATTTTTTTTAAAAATTTTTCTAAGTTTTCAAAAATTCATAAAAATTATTAAAAATTTTAAAAGATTTTTACATGATTTTCTCAACGTTTCAGGATGTTTTAAGACTTTTAAAATTTTTAAAATTTTTTTTTAAATTTTTCTGTCTTAAAAATTCATAAAAATTATAAAAATTTTTAAAATTTTTTAAATGATTTTCTCGACGTTTTAGGATGTTTTAAGTCTTTTAAAATTTTAAAATTTTTAAAAAAAATTTTTAAAAATTTTAAAATTTTAAAAGTCTTAAAACATCCTGAAACGTCGAGAAAATCATTTAAAAATTTTTTAAATTTTTTATAATTTTTATGAATTTTTAAAAATAATTTTTAAAATTTTAAAATTTTTAAAGACTTAAAAAATCCTAAAACGTTAAAAAAATCATGTTAAAAATTTTATGAAAATATTAATAATTTAAAAATTTTAAAAATCATTTTTAAAATTAATATTTTTATTTGACTTGCAAAAAATTTTGTTTTTTTTAAATCGGCTTTATTTTGTGTTTTCCAATCGATTTACACTTAGAAATTCAACTTTGAAGCATTTCTGCACCGTTAAATGAGGTTCAATAATTTTTTATTATTGAACCTCATTTAACGGTGCAAAAATGCTTCAAAGTTGAATTTCTAAGTGTAAATCGATTGGAAAACGCAAAATAAAGCCGATTTATTAAAAACAAAATTTTTTGCAAGTCAAATAAAAATAATGATTTTAAAAATGATTTTTTAAAATTTTTAAAATATTAAAAATTTTAAAATTTCTAACATGATTTTTTTTACGTTTTAGGATGTTTTAAGGCTTTTAAAATTTTAAAATTTTTAAAATTTTTTTTAAAAATTTTTCTAAGTTTTCAAAAATTCATAAAAATTATTAAAAATTTTAAAAGATTTTTACATGATTTTCTCAACGTTTCAGGATGTTTTAAGACTTTTAAAATTTTTAAAATTTTTTTTTAAATTTTTCCAAGTCTTAAAAATTCATAAAAATTATAAAAATTTTTAAAATTTTTTAAATGATTTTCTCGACGTTTTAGGATGTTTTAAGACTTTTAAAATTTTAAAATTTTTAAAAAAAATTTTAAAAATTTAAAAATTTTAAAAGTCTTAAAACATCCTGAAACGTCGAGAAAATCATTTAAAAATTTTTAAAATTTTTTATAATTTTTATGAATTTTTAAAAACAATTTTTAAAATTTTAAAATTTTTAAAGACTTAAAAAATCCTAAAACGTTAAAAAAATCATGCTAAAAATTTTATGAAAATATTAATAATTTAAAAATTTTAAAAAATCATTTTTAAAATTAATATTTTTATTTGACTTGCAAAAAATTTTGTTTTTTTTAAATCGGCTTTATTTTGTGTTTTCCAATCGATTTACACTCATAAATTCAACTTTGAAGCATTTCTGCACCGTTAAATGAGGTTCAATAATGTTTTATTATTGAACCTCATTTAACGGTGCAAAAATGCTTCAAAGTTGAATTTCTAAGTGTAAATCGATTGGAAAACGCAAAATAAAGCCGATTTATTAAAAACAAAATTTTTTGCAAGTCAAATAAAAATAATGATTTTAAAAATGATTTTTTAAAATTTTTAAAATATTAAAAATTTTAAAATTTCTAACATGATTTTTTTTACGTTTTAGGATGTTTTAAAGCTTTTAAAATTTTAAAATTTTTAAAATTTTTTTAAAAATTTTTCTAAGTTTTCAAAAATTCATAAAAATTATTAAAAATTTTAAAAGATTTTTACATGATTTTCTCAACGTTTCAGGATGTTTTAAGACTTTTAAAATTTTTAAAATTTTTTTTTAAATTTTTCTGTCTTAAAAATTCATAAAAATTATAAAAATTTTTAAAATTTTTTAAATGAATTTCTCGACGTTTTAGGATGTTTTAAGACTTTTAAAATTTTTAAATTTTTAAAAAAAATTTTTAAAAATTTTAAAATTTTAAAAGTCTTAAAACATCCTGAAACGTCGAGAAAATCATTTAAAAATTTTTAAAATTTTTTAAAATTTTTATGAATTTTTAAAAATAATTTTTAAAATTTTAAAATTTTTAAAGACTTAAAAAATCCTAAAACGTTAAAAAAATCATGTTAAAAATTTTATAAAAATATTAATAATTTAAAAATTTTAAAAAATCATTTTTAAAATTAATATTTTTATTTGACTTGCAAAAAATTTTGTTTTTTTTAAATCGGCTTTATTTTGTGTTTTCCAATCGATTTACACTTAGAAATTCAACTTTGAAGCATTTCTGCACCGTTAAATGAGGTTCAATAATGTTTTATTATTGAACCTCATTTAACGGTGCAAAAATGCTTCAAAGTTGAATTTCTAAGTGTAAATCGATTGGAAAACGCAAAATAAAGCCGATTTATTAAAAACAAAATTTTTTGCAAGTCAAATAAAAATAATGATTTTAAAAATGATTTTTTAAAATTTTTAAAATATTAAAAATTTTAAAATTTCTAACATGATTTTTTTTACGTTTTAGGATGTTTTAAGGCTTTTAAAATTTTAAAATTTTTAAAATTTTTTTTAAAAATTTTTCTAAGTTTTCAAAAATTCATAAAAATTATTAAAAATTTTAAAAGATTTTTACATGATTTTCTCAACGTTTCAGGATGTTTTAAGACTTTTAAAATTTTTAAAATTTTTTTTAAATTTTTCCAAGTCTTAAAAATTCATAAAAATTATAAAAATTTTTAAAATTTTTTAAATGATTTTCTCGACGTTTTAGGATGTTTTAAGTCTTTTAAAATTTTAAAATTTTTAAAAAAAATTTTTAAAAATTTTAAAATTTTAAAAGTCTTAAAACATCTTGAAACGTCGAGAAAATCATTTAAAAATTTTTTAAATTTTTTATAATTTTTATGAATTTTTAAAAATAATTTTTAAAATTTTAAAATTTTTAAAGACTTAAAAAATCCTAAAACGTTAAAAAAATCATGTTAAAAATTTTATGAAAATATTAATAATTTAAAAATTTTTAAAAATCATTTTTAAAATTAATATTTTTATTTGACTTGCAAAAAATTTTGTTTTTTTTAAATCGGCTTTATTTTGTGTTTTCCAATCGATTTACACTTAGAAATTCAACTTTGAAGCATTTCTGCACCGTTAAATGAGGTTCAATAATTTTTTATTATTGAACCTCATTTAACGGTGCAAAAATGCTTCAAAGTTGAATTTCTAAGTGTAAATCGATTGGAAAACGCAAAATAAAGCCGATTTATTAAAAACAAAATTTTTTGCAAATCAAATAAAAATAATGATTTTAAAAATGATTTTTTAAAATTTTTAAAATATTAAAAATTTTAAAATTTCTAACATGATTTTTTTTACGTTTTAGGATGTTTTAAGGCTTTTAAAATTTTAAAATTTTTAAAATTTTTTTTAAAAATTTTTCTAAGTTTTCAAAAATTCATAAAAATTATTAAAAATTTTAAAAGATTTTTACATGATTTTCTCAACGTTTCAGGATGTTTTAAGACTTTTAAAATTTTTAAAATTTTTTTTTAAATTTTTCCAAGTCTTAAAAATTCATAAAAATTATAAAAATTTTTAAAATTTTTTAAATGATTTTCTCGACGTTTTAGGATGTTTTAAGTCTTTTAAAATTTTTAAATTTTTAAGAAAAATTTTTAAAAATTTAAAAATTTTAAAAGTCTTAAAACATCCTGAAACGTCGAGAAAATCATTTAAAAATTTTTAAAATTTTTTATAATTTTTATGAATTTTTAAAAACAATTTTTAAAATTTTAAAATTTTTAAAGACTTAAAAAATCCTAAAACGTAAAAAAATCATGCTAAAAATTTTATGAAAATATTAATAATTTAAAAATTTTAAAAAATCATTTTTAAAATTAATATTTTTATTTGACTTGCAAAAAATTTTGTTTTTTTTAAATCGGCTTTATTTTGTGTTTTCCAATCGATTTACACTCATAAATTCAACTTTGAAGCATTTCTGCACCGTTAAATGAGGTTCAATAATGTTTTATTATTGAACCTCATTTAACGGTGCAAAAATGCTTCAAAGTTGAATTTCTAAGTGTAAATCGATTGGAAAACGCAAAATAAAGCCGATTTATTAAAAACAAAATTTTTTGCAAGTCAAATAAAAATAATGATTTTAAAAATGATTTTTTAAAATTTTTAAAATATTAAAAATTTTAAAATTTCTAACATGATTTTTTTTACGTTTTAGGATGTTTTAAAGCTTTTAAAATTTTAAAATTTTTAAAATTTTTTTAAAAATTTTTCTAAGTTTTCAAAAATTCATAAAAATTATTAAAAATTTTAAAAGATTTTTACATGATTTTCTCAACGTTTCAGGATGTTTTAAGACTTTTAAAATTTTTAAAATTTTTTTTTAAATTTTTCTGTCTTAAAAATTCATAAAAATTATAAAAATTTTTAAAATTTTTTAAATGAATTTCTCGACGTTTTAGGATGTTTTAAGACTTTTAAAATTTTTAAATTTTTAAAAAAAATTTTTAAAAATTTTAAAATTTTAAAAGTCTTAAAACATCCTGAAACGTCGAGAAAATCATTTAAAAATTTTTAAAATTTTTTAAAATTTTTATGAATTTTTAAAAATAATTTTTAAAATTTTAAAATTTTTAAAGACTTAAAAAATCCTAAAACGTTAAAAAAATCATGTTAAAAATTTTATAAAAATATTAATAATTTAAAAATTTTAAAAAATCATTTTTAAAATTAATATTTTTATTTGACTTGCAAAAAATTTTGTTTTTTTTAAATCGGCTTTATTTTGTGTTTTCCAATCGATTTACACTTAGAAATTCAACTTTGAAGCATTTCTGCACCGTTAAATGAGGTTCAATAATGTTTTATTAAATCTATAACCTCTGCGATTATAGTCTATTTGATTTTGATTTAGAACCGATCTTTTTACAGATCGGGGTAGCGTGCCACCACCAACCGAGCAGTAGTTTCCCCAAAATAATGGGTTCTTGTCAGAAGCAGCTGTTCGGTGTTCAACTTCTGACAGTTCTTTGAATTTGTGCTGATCAAAACTTTTTTACTCTTTACTTATTAAATAATAAAACACTAACATGTTAAATGTCAAAAATATATTTAGATAAAATAAAATATAAGACAAATATGCCGCTTGCTTTAAAAAACTTAAAATCTATACAATTTTTCTACCGTTCTTAAGATTAACTCTTTAAAAGAAAATATCTCTTTCTAACCTTTTTTTTCTTCTTCTGTATTCGGTTTTAGTTGATCTCTCTTGTTCCAGGCAATCCTTAGCAATGACCTTTTTTGTGCTAATTCGATTGTAATCCTTTTTCACCTCACTGTTATTTTATTTCTATTTCACTATCACTAAAACTAACTTGTCTATTTTTCACTATAATTCATCCCATACTTAAATTTGTTAATGACTTCTGACTAACTTCTTAATTACACAGATAATCAGTGAACTGTACTGACTATTCACTGTTCTACTTCTATATCAACTTCTAATGACTGACATTTTTGGTCAACCAGCCAAAAGGCCGGTTGACCTAACTTTCCAACTGTTTTTCACTAACTTTTCACTTTGATTCCATTAATAACCACAACGACCAAAAAGGCCCTATCTTTAAACAACCACAAGCAACCGCCTTGAGCAGCCACCTTCAAAAAGTCAAGTCCCGTTCAGTTAAGTTAAGTTTTTTACTAACTGTCCGTCACTTCTATTTATAATAACCCCTTCTACTTAGCGTTTCAAAGCGTTCTTTACCAGTCTTCTAGAACATATTCCCCTATTGAACCGTTTAAATCTGGGTTTTTTCCGTCTTAAAGTATCTTTTCTCATAAGTCATAAAACATTAAAATTTGATATTATTTATTTCTCGAAATTATGTTTCCAATTTGATAAAAGGGAATCAAACACTTATTACTCAGATTTCTCAATCAGGTCTGTAACTGCATTATTTCCAGAAAGTCATAACATCACCTGATAAAGAATTGTATTCCGTGATTATAACACCGGTAAACACATTCCAGATCATTGGCGTCCATAACTTTCCAATAACCAGTGACGTACTGAATTGATATAACCCATTTTCTTACATTCCATCCCCCTTAAAAGAAAGCACTATTCTGAAGAATCAGGGCTTTCTCAATCCTTTTATTTCTACAGTTCGGTCATTACTTTGGATTTCCTTGGAAACTTTAAAAAGAGAGATTTTTCTTTTTTCTGAAATATAAAAATAATAAAAACAAACAAACAACCTCATATAATATTGCTTACATATTGTACACATACAGTTATCAATCTATAATCTACAGAGAAGAGGGTTGTTCGGAAAGATTTGTCTTATCACGACACCTGCTGCTCACTTCAGGAGTAGGAGACTTTGAATTATAACAATAGTCTCGGACTCAACCTCAGGACCAACTGGTAAAGCGGCATGACGAAATCCCCTGAACCCTTGATAATAATTTCATTCTCTTCAAAAAAAAAATTAACTTTATCCTATTCAATACATTTCAATTTGAAAAGATACACACATAATAATCATTTACTTTTCGGCCATCTATCTTTGAACAGATTGTATATTCTTTCTTAATCTCTTTTGTTTTTCTTATATATGAGCATAAGTTACCAATTGTTATCAGATTATGCGTTGGTGTGTGTATCTCTCCTTCTTAGCAATTATAATCCACCTATTTTATAAAATAATAAAGAAACAAAAATAAAATATAATGACAACACTATACCGTTAACTGAGTCTGAATTTTCTTCGCAACTATACTGACTATTCAAATGTTAGTTCATTAAAGATCGACTTTTTATAATACTCTTATGACATTGACTTAAGGGGTTCAACAATAATATTGTGAAGAGGGGAGACCAGTCCATCCCAGTTTCTAACTGTTTTGGCAAAGGTACTACTCCTCCTCTTCCATTTTTTCTTATTTTGAAAAAGTTAATAGTTAATTAGGGTTACCATAGTATACACTGATTTTACATAGTTAGTTATCAACACTTTACACTTTCCTTACACAACTTCACCACTATAGTCTATCTTCTCGTGTAATCTTGGTAATTTGGTCATTTGGCCATAATATGTATAGCTCAGCTCCCATTTATTGACTGAGGACTAGTGTTGATCAGCTTAGTCCTTTGATTGTGATCATCCCTCGTGAAAATCAACTCGAATCTTTTGTTTGTATTTTTCTCTCTCTCTTTCCGTTGCGTTAAACGATATTCTCAGCAGTATATGTCATGAAACATATAAAAATTATTGATTAACAATACAATTAATAAAAAAAAAACAATTACCTTGCTAACATCTATTAATTATTCTAGGGTATACTCTACAGTACACATGTTTACAAACAATTAAACTGATAATATTGCAAGTGAAACGAAATAACAACAAAAGAAAACTTCCACAGAACAACTCATTTATCCACAGAATAATATTTATTCTTGTAATATATAACTTAACCATTTTTCTTATTTTGGTGTTTTTAGCCAACTTTGATCCACTGACATTGGTAAAATAATTTTTGGATATAACTTATTCTCATCTTGGACTTCTACTTTTTCTACTTATTTATCCACAATTACACTTTCTAAATTTTTCTAGTTCCCTTCCTTTTTATTATTTTTCTATGGTATCTGTGAACATTATACATCATCACACTGTCTAAAAGGGCTCCCATTAATTTTACACTCCATCCAAATATGTCATATAATAGCAACCCATGAATGAAAGTATCCCGTACAAATTTTATGGTTTTTTTTTTTTTTTTACCATATATAACCCGGTTATTCTTGAAGTTAACCTTCCGAAAAGAATTGTCCAATTCTACATTTTATTTAACCATGACATAACATTTTTTTAATCTAATAAATTACCAAAATTCGTTTCTTGGGTATCAGTTGCAAAACATGTCATACTTCTTCTTAATGTCCTATAAAATTTATCTACTCTCACATTTCATTTAACCCTGCTACTAATGCGTTTTTATAACTGTCACATATATAGTTAATAATATTAAAATTTACCACCTAATTAAATTTTTTCCGGTGCTAGAACTGTACCACTTAAGTTAAATTTATTTATGGACTTCTTTGTTTCTTTTTCTCTCTCGAATCTCCCATCCGGAAAAAGAACAGAGGATGTAGATTATCCATCCGCTTTTCATGCATTTGCACTAAGCAAGTGTAAGAAAGCTTCCTCTATAACTTTCTATTTATTTTTTTTTTTTCAATAAACAAAAAAATTTTTTATTTGGAAACCATACTTTAATTTAAATCTTTTATCCGTTTCAATCTTGAAATTTCCTTTGCAAGCGTCATTCCCGTTTATATTCTGTTGTAATAACTAGCGTACTATATGTATATGTTTTCAATGATTTATTTCTCTTCATCTGTTTATCGTTATCTTATCTTTCACGGTCGAACATAGCAATGCATGTTTATCGGTGCAAGGTTGCAATTGTTTTTGTTTATTCATAATGACTCCATTGATCATAAGTAATCTACCTTTATTAATTAATTATTTAAAACTTAATTTTAAAATATCTATCACTTACGTTTAACAGCTGGTTTATTTTATTTTTTTAAAGATTATAAATTCCATGTTGTACATATCATCTTATTGTTTCATACCACCTGTTATTTCCTATTTTCTCATTCTTCTAAACATCTTGGGTAAAATCCATGGGTGTTTATCTACTTTCCCATGACTTCTCGTTTTATAACACGGTTCTGGAACATTTATTTCTTCGTTTCCAATAGCTGGTTTTTCAATATTCACTTCCGTCATCCGTATTACTTTCCTGATTTTCATCTGTATTTTGTGTTGTTTCTGACAGAACTATTTCATATCCAAGTTCTCGGCACTAATTCTTCTGTTTCACAAGGAAATAGAGATTCTTCCAAATATGGTTCTTGATAATCATCCTGTTCTATATTATGGTTATCTTCTTCATCGCCTTGTCGTTTATAACACTTCTTTAATCTATTCACGTGTACTATTTGTTCTTTCTTATTTATGACGTCACGAATTTTAAATGTAACTGGCCCTTTTTGTTCAATCACTTGGAACGGCCCAATCCATTGTTTCCTTAACTTCTTTATCAGTTTTCTCCTGTTCTTTTTCTCTCGTATCTCCTTCCTTATCTCTTGACTTTGTGTTTATCAACTCACTGTATCTTTCAATGTCATTCTTAATTATCTCAATTACTTCGGTTTCAAAATTCATCAGCTGGTTCAATCATTATATCTCGGGACCGGTTCCTTGATATATTGACTTTCTGAAACTAGACACCATGTTCTTGGTGGAATCTCAAGTTGTTGTTTAAGGGTGACTGGACAGCTACCAACTGTCCTATCTTCATCATCAATTATCGTTGGTAGCGATAATGATGACGAAACCTTTTCCCCATCCTTGGTATCATTGTTTATATTTTTTTCCAACCGCTAATATTTTCTTTTCAGTTTTTAAATTTTCTTCTTCTATTTTAAATCTTACTACTTTCTTTACTGTCGTTTTATTTTCTTCTTTTAAAACGTTTGGTTCTCTCTCTCGTTTATTATAATTCTTCATTTCTTTCTTTCTTCTTCTTTATTTTACTTTCTCGCTCGTGCGAATAGCTTCTTTTCGAAATGCTTCTAGTCGCATTATCTCTACATAATAAATCTTTATCTCTGATTCTTTTATCTTCATTATTTATATCTTCTCTATAATGCTTCCACTCGCATTATTCTTTCTAATAACTCTCCGTAATGTTTCCAACATACATTACTTTGTCTTAAATAATCTCCATCTATAAAATCTCCTTAATAACATCTCTATAATATCTTCTCTATAATGCTTTTATCTTGCATTATTCTTCATAATAATTCTCTCTCCGTAATGCTTTCCACGTGCATTACTCTCTCTAATAAACTCTTCTATAATGTTTTCCTCTTACATTTTCTTCAAATATCTTCTCTGTAATGCGTGCAACTTGCATTATTCTTCTTAACTCTCTTTCTCTCTAATATTTCCACTTACATTATCCTCAAAAATCTCTTCTATAATTCTTCCAACTTGTATTATTCTTCTTAATAAATCTCTTCATCTCTTCATCAGATATAAATTGTGATCGTCTAACGGGTTCTAGCTGCAGTAGACTTTCCTTTTAAACTTTCAAATTCACTTCTGGTAATCACATTACAGCATTCATGGCATCCAAAAACTTCCCTTCCATTAAAATTTGAAATTCCACTATAGTGAATCCCAAATGGTGGAATGGTGCTCCGAAAATACCTTGAAGTACCGCATTTAGTTTCTATATTTCTCCTTCGTATCCTACTATCCTTCAATTTCAAAATAGTGACTGCCAATCCGGTATTTATCATTAGACTGACCCATTTGCCATTCACATATATGTTTATACTGCAAGGGCATCTGTTGAGGAACCGAATGTCACGTTCACCTGCTTATCTTATCTTGTTTCTTTCACGTTCGATGTAACAATGAAAGGTCACCAAAACAACGACACACTCACATATCACCACTTAATTCACTTTCTTTTATCAATTAAAATTCACTTGTCAATTAAATGTATATATCAATAAAAACACAATCAACTTCAATTATAATGAATGAATTGTAAATTATAGACGCTCGACAACTGAGGTCATTAGCGTCTATACTTCAATTATAACTCTACTACTCACGTTAATACCTGGTAAATCCACAAAGTATTTAAAAAATTACACGTATCCACGTTGTAACATATCATTCAATTATTATTAATTTCTATCCATCAAAACATCTTTAAGAAAAATTCTAAAAAAATTAAATTCTTAAATCAACTATCAAATCATGTTTTCCTCATAGTTCTCTTTACTCTTTCATCTTTCATTAACTTTTCTATTGATCCTGTATTTATAGTATAACTCATGAGCAATCAAATATAATATTTATATAAAAAATTAATTCAACTCAAATTTTCTATCCGATCAGTTTTCTTTTTATTCTCTTCCGTCTTTCGTTTACAATATTACTTCACACTACTCGTGCTCAAATTCATTCATACAATATATCTCTATGTGATATCTATTCATCATTAAAATTAATTCACCAAAACAATTCATAAAAATATAATTAATTCATTAAAAATCAATTTTTTTTTTTTTTTAAATCACAAAAATCATTTCATTAATATTATTATCTCTTATTAAAATCCTTTAACAAAAATCCATTTACCAACTTCCATTACTTAAAATCAATTATCTTTAAAAATATCTCTTTCAAAATATCTTTCTTATTTCTTAATATCCTATTTTTTCCAAAATCTTAACAACAAAAAGGGTATATATCTCTTTGTGATAATTATTTTAATTTATCAAGTTTTCTTTTGTTCTATCTTTCACCTCAATGTACTTCATTCTTTTAATCCGTTCCTGCACAAACTCAAAGACAACAAATATCTTCATCTGATATTAAAATTTAATTCATTAAAATCAATTCTATAGAAATATCCAACTTTTACAAAATATTTCTCAAACTACTTTTAAATTCTTCAAAAATATTCTAACGTTGTACCACGAAATGTAATAGTACCATTTTTTTTTTTTCAAAAAACAAATCTTTTTAAAATCAAATCTTTCCAAAAACAAATCAAAATTAAATCAAAATCATTCTTTCAAAAAACAAATAATCCCACCGCTGCCACCATTGTAACGAAATCTATAACCTCTGCGATTATAGTCTATTTGATTTTGATTTAGAACCGATCTTTTTACAGATCGGGGTAGCGTGCCACCACCAACCGAGCAGTAGTTTCCCCAAAATAATGGGTTCTTGTCAGAAGCAGCTGTTCGGTGTTCAACTTCTGACAGTTCTTTGAATTTGTGCTGATCAAAACTTTTTTACTCTTTACTTATTAAATAATAAAACACTAACATGTTAAATGTCAAAAATATATTTAGATAAAATAAAATATAAGACAAATATGCCGCTTGCTTTAAAAAACTTAAAATCTATACAATTTTTCTACCGTTCTTAAGATTAACTCTTTAAAAGAAAATATCTCTTTCTAACCTTTTTTTTCTTCTTCTGTATTCGGTTTTAGTTGATCTCTCTTGTTCCAGGCAATCCTTAGCAATGACCTTTTTTGTGCTAATTCGATTGTAATCCTTTTTCACCTCACTGTTATTTTATTTCTATTTCACTATCACTAAAACTAACTTGTCTATTTTTCACTATAATTCATCCCATACTTAAATTTGTTAATGACTTCTGACTAACTTCTTAATTACACAGATAATCAGTGAACTGTACTGACTATTCACTGTTCTACTTCTATATCAACTTCTAATGACTGACATTTTTGGTCAACCAGCCAAAAGGCCGGTTGACCTAACTTTCCAACTGTTTTTCACTAACTTTTCACTTTGATTCCATTAATAACCACAACGACCAAAAAGGCCCTATCTTTAAACAACCACAAGCAACCGCCTTGAGCAGCCACCTTCAAAAAGTCAAGTCCCGTTCAGTTAAGTTAAGTTTTTTACTAACTGTCCGTCACTTCTATTTATAATAACCCCTTCTACTTAGCGTTTCAAAGCGTTCTTTACCAGTCTTCTAGAACATATTCCCCTATTGAACCGTTTAAATCTGGGTTTTTTCCGTCTTAAAGTATCTTTTCTCATAAGTCATAAAACATTAAAATTTGATATTATTTATTTCTCGAAATTATGTTTCCAATTTGATAAAAGGGAATCAAACACTTATTACTCAGATTTCTCAATCAGGTCTGTAACTGCATTATTTCCAGAAAGTCATAACATCACCTGATAAAGAATTGTATTCCGTGATTATAACACCGGTAAACACATTCCAGATCATTGGCGTCCATAACTTTCCAATAACCAGTGACGTACTGAATTGATATAACCCATTTTCTTACATTCCATCCCCCTTAAAAGAAAGCACTATTCTGAAGAATCAGGGCTTTCTCAATCCTTTTATTTCTACAGTTCGGTCATTACTTTGGATTTCCTTGGAAACTTTAAAAAGAGAGATTTTTCTTTTTTCTGAAATATAAAAATAATAAAAACAAACAAACAACCTCATATAATATTGCTTACATATTGTACACATACAGTTATCAATCTATAATCTACAGAGAAGAGGGTTGTTCGGAAAGATTTGTCTTATCACGACACCTGCTGCTCACTTCAGGAGTAGGAGACTTTGAATTATAACAATAGTCTCGGACTCAACCTCAGGACCAACTGGTAAAGCGGCATGACGAAATCCCCTGAACCCTTGATAATAATTTCATTCTCTTCAAAAAAAAAATTAACTTTATCCTATTCAATACATTTCAATTTGAAAAGATACACACATAATAATCATTTACTTTTCGGCCATCTATCTTTGAACAGATTGTATATTCTTTCTTAATCTCTTTTGTTTTTCTTATATATGAGCATAAGTTACCAATTGTTATCAGATTATGCGTTGGTGTGTGTATCTCTCCTTCTTAGCAATTATAATCCACCTATTTTATAAAATAATAAAGAAACAAAAATAAAATATAATGACAACACTATACCGTTAACTGAGTCTGAATTTTCTTCGCAACTATACTGACTATTCAAATGTTAGTTCATTAAAGATCGACTTTTTATAATACTCTTATGACATTGACTTAAGGGGTTCAACAATAATATTGTGAAGAGGGGAGACCAGTCCATCCCAGTTTCTAACTGTTTTGGCAAAGGTACTACTCCTCCTCTTCCATTTTTTCTTATTTTGAAAAAGTTAATAGTTAATTAGGGTTACCATAGTATACACTGATTTTACATAGTTAGTTATCAACACTTTACACTTTCCTTACACAACTTCACCACTATAGTCTATCTTCTCGTGTAAAATTTTAAAATTTTTAAAGACTTAAAAAATCCTAAAACGTTAAAAAAATCATGTTAAAAATTTTATGAAAATATTAATAATTTAAAAATTTTTAAAAATCATTTTTAAAATTAATATTTTTATTTGACTTGCAAAAAATTTTGTTTTTTTTAAATCGGCTTTATTTTGTGTTTTCCAATCGATTTACGCTTAGAAATTCAACTTTGAAGCATTTCTGCACCGTTAAATGAGGTTCAATAATTTTTTATTATTGAACCTCATTTAACGGTGCAAAAATGCTTCAAAGTTGAATTTCTAAGTGTAAATCGATTGGAAAACGCAAAATAAAGCCGATTTATTAAAAACAAAATTTTTTGCAAGTCAAATAAAAATAATGATTTTAAAAATGATTTTTTAAAATTTTTAAAATATTAAAAATTTTAAAATTTCTAACATGATTTTTTTTACGTTTTAGGATGTTTTAAGGCTTTTAAAATTTTAAAATTTTTAAAATTTTTTTTAAAAATTTTTCTAAGTTTTCAAAAATTCATAAAAATTATTAAAAATTTTAAAAGATTTTTACATGATTTTCTCAACGTTTCAGGATGTTTTAAGACTTTTAAAATTTTTAAAATTTTTTTTTAAATTTTTCTAAGTCTTAAAAATTCATAAAAATTATAAAAATATTTAAAATTTTTTAAATGATTTTCTCGACGTTTTAGGATGTTTTAAGACTTTTAAAATTTTTAAATTTTTAAAAAAAATTTTTAAAAATTTAAAAATTTTAAAAGTCTTAAAACATCCTGAAACGTCGAGAAAATCATTTAAAAATTTTTAAAATTTTTTATAATTTTTATGAATTTTTAAAAATAATTTTTAAAATTTTAAAATTTTTAAAGACTTAAAAAAACCTAAAACGTTAAAAAAATCATGTTAAAAATTTTATGAAAATATTAATAATTTAAAAATTTTAAAAAATCATTTTTAAAATTAATATTTTTATTTGACTTGCAAAAAATTTTGTTTTTTTTTAAATCGGCTTTATTTTGTGTTTTCCAATCGATTTACACTTACAAATTCAACTTTGAAGCATTTCTGCACCGTTAAATGAGGTTAAATAATGTTTTATTATTGAACCTCATTTAACGGTGCAAAAATGCTTCAAAGTTGAATTTCTAAGTGTAAATCGATTGGAAAACGCAAAATAAAGCCGATTTATTAAAAACAAAATTTTTTGCAAGTCAAATAAAAATAATGATTTTAAAAATGATTTTTTAAAATTTTTAAAATATTAAAAATTTTAAAATTTCTAACATGATTTTTTTTACGTTTTAGGATGTTTTAAGGCTTTTAAAATTTTAAAATTTTTAAAATTTTTTTTAAAAATTTTTCTAAGTTTTCAAAAATTCATAAAAATTATTAAAAATTTTAAAAGATTTTTACATGATTTTCTCAACGTTTCAGGATGTTTTAAGACTTTTAAAATTTTTAAAATTTTTTTTTAAATTTTTCTGTCTTAAAAATTCATAAAAATTATAAAAATTTTTAAAATTTTTTAAATGATTTTCTCGACGTTTTAGGATGTTTTAAGACTTTTAAAATTTTTAAATTTTTAAAAAAAATTTTTAAAAATTTAAAAATTTTAAAAGTCTTAAAACATCCTGAAACGTCGAGAAAATCATTTAAAAATTTTTAAAATTTTTTAAAATTTTTATGAATTTTTAAAAATTATTTTTAAAATTTTAAAATTTTTAAAGACTTAAAAAATCCTAAAACGTTAAAAAAATCATGTTAAAAATTTTATAAAAATATTAATAATTTAAAAATTTTAAAAAATCATTTTTAAAATTAATATTTTTATTTGACTTGCAAAAAATTTTGATTTTTTTAAATCGGCTTTATTTTGTGTTTTCCAATCGATTTACACTTAGAAATTCAACTTTGAAGCATTTCTGCACCGTTAAATGAGGTTCAATAATTTTTTATTATTGAACCTCATTTAACGGTGCAAAAATGCTTCAAAGTTGAATTTCTAAGTGTAAATCGATTGGAAAACGCAAAATAAAGCCGATTTATTAAAATCAAAATTTTTTGCAAGTCAAATAAAAATAATGATTTTAAAAATGATTTTTTAAAATTTTTAAAATATTAAAAATTTTAAAATTTCTAACATGATTTTTTTTACGTTTTAGGATGTTTTAAGGCTTTTAAAATTTTAAAATTTTTAAAATTTTTTTTAAAAATTTTTCTAAGTTTTCAAAAATTCATAAAAATTATTAAAAATTTTAAAAGATTTTTACATGATTTTCTCAACGTTTCAGGATGTTTTAAGACTTTTAAAATTTTTAAAATTTTTTTTTAAATTTTTCTAAGTCTTAAAAATTCATAAAAATTATAAAAATATTTAAAATTTTTTAAATGATTTTCTCGACGTTTTAGGATGTTTTAAGGCTTTTAAAATTTTTAAATTTTTAAAAAAAATTTTTAAAAATTTTAAAATTTTAAAAGTCTTAAAACATCCTGAAACGTCGAGAAAATCATTTAAAAATTTTTAAAATTTTTTATAATTTTTATGAATTTTTAAAAATAATTTTTAAAATTTTAAAATTTTTAAAGACTTAAAAAATCCTAAAACGTTAAAAAAATCATGTTAAAAATTTTATGAAAATATTAATAATTTAAAAATTTTAAAAAATCATTTTTAAAATTAATATTTTTATTTGACTTGCAAAAAATTTTGTTTTTTTTAAATCGGCTTTATTTTGTGTTTTCCAATCGATTTACACTTAGAAATTCAACTTTGAAGCATTTCTGCACCGTTAAATGAGGTTAAATAATGTTTTATTATTGAACCTAATTTAACGGTGCAAAAATGCTTCAAAGTTGAATTTCTAAAAGTAAATCGATTGGAAAACGCAAAATAAAGCCGATTTATTAAAAACAAAATTTTTTGCAAGTCAAATAAAAATAATGATTTTAAAAATGATTTTTTAAAATTTTTAAAATATTAAAAATTTTAAAATTTCTAACATGATTTTTTTTACGTTTTAGGATGTTTTAAGGCTTTTAAAATTTTAAAATTTTTAAAATTTTTTTTAAAAATTTTTCTAAGTTTTCAAAAATTCATAAAAATTATTAAAAATTTTAAAAGATTTTTACATGATTTTCTCAACGTTTCAGGATGTTTTAAGACTTTTAAAATTTTAAAATTTTTAAAAAAAATTTTTAAAAATTTAAAAATTTTAAAAGTCTTAAAACATCCTGAAACGTCGAGAAAATCATTTAAAAATTTTTTAAATTTTTTATAATTTTTATGAATTTTTAAAAATAATTTTTAAAATTTTAAAATTTTTAAAGACTTAAAAAATCCTAAAACGTTAAAAAAATCATGTTAAAAATTTTATGAAAATATTAATAATTTAAAAATTTTTAAAAATCATTTTTAAAATTAATATTTTTTTTGACTTGCAAAAAATTTTGTTTTTTTTAAATCGGCTTTATTTTGTGTTTTCCAATCGATTTACACTTAGAAATTCAACTTTGAAGCATTTCTGCACCGTTAAATGAGGTTCAATAATTTTTTATTATTGAACCTCATTTAACGGTGCAAAAATGCTTCAAAGTTGAATTTCTAAGTGTAAATCGATTGGAAAACGCAAAATAAAGCCGATTTATTAAAAACAAAATTTTTTGCAAGTCAAATAAAAATAATGATTTTAAAAATGATTTTTTAAAATTTTTAAAATATTAAAAATTTTAAAATTTCTAACATGATTTTTTCTACGTTTTAGGATGTTTTAAGGCTTTTAAAATTTTTAAAAATTTTTTTTAAATTTTTCTAAGTCTTAAAAATTCATAAAAATTATAAAAATTTTTAAAATTTTTTAAATGATTTTCTCAACGTTTTAGGATGTTTTAAGACTTTTAAAATATTAAAATTTTTAAAAAAAATTTTAAAAAATTTTAAAATTTTAAAAGTCTTAAAACATCCTGAAACGTCGAGAAAATCATTTAAAAATTTTTTAAATTTTTTAAAATTTTTATGAATTTTTAAAAATAATTTTTAAAATTTTAAAATTTTTAAAGACTTAAAAAATCCTAAAACGTTAAAAAAATCATGCTAAAAATTTTATGAAAATATTAATAATTTAAAAATTTTAAAAAATCATTTTTAAAATTAATATTTTTATTTGACTTGCAAAAAATTTTGTTTTTTTTAAATCGGCTTTATTTTGTGTTTTCCAATCGATTTACACTTATAAATTCAACTTTGAAGCATTTCTGCACCGTTAAATGAGGTTCAATAATGTTTTATTATTGAACCTCATTTAACGTTGCAAAAATGCTTCAAAGTTGAATTTCTAAGTGTAAATCGATTGGAAAACGCAAAATAAAGCCGATTTATTAAAAACAAAATTTTTTGCAAGTCAAATAAAAATAATGATTTTAAAAATGATTTTTTAAAATTTTTAAAATATTAAAAATTTTAAAATTTCTAACATGATTTTTTTTACGTTTTAGGATGTTTTAAAGCTTTTAAAATTTTAAAATTTTTAAAATTTTTTTTAAAAATTTTTCTAAGTTTTCAAAAATTCATAAAAATTATTAAAAATTTTAAAAGATTTTTACATGATTTTCTCAACGTTTCAGGATGTTTTAAGACTTTTAAAATTTTAAAATTTTTAAAAAAAATTTTTAAAAATTTTAAAATTTTAAAAGTCTTAAAACATCCTGAAACGTCGAGAAAATCATTTAAAAATTTTTTAAATTTTTTATAATTTTTATGAATTTTTAAAAATAATTTTTAAAATTTTAAAATTTTTAAAGACTTAAAAAATCCTAAAACGTTAAAAAAATCATGTTAAAAATTTTATGAAAATATTAATAATTTAAAAATTTATAAAAATTATTTTTAAAATTAATATTTTTATTTGACTTGCAAAAAATTTTGTTTTTTTTACATCGGCTTTATTTTGTGTTTTCCAATCGATTTACACTTAGAAATTCAACTTTGAAGCATTTCTGCACCGTTAAATGAGGTTCAATAATTTTTTATTATTGAACCTCATTTAACGGTGCAAAAATGCTTCAAAGTTGAATTTCTAAGTGTAAATCGATTGGAAAACGCAAAATAAAGCCGATTTATTAAAAACAAAATTTTTTGCAAGTCAAATAAAAATAATGATTTTAAAAATGATTTTTTAAAATTTTTAAAATATTAAAAATTTTAAAATTTCTAACATGATTTTTTTTACGTTTTAGGATGTTTTAAGGCTTTTAAAATTTTAAAATTTTTAAAATTTTTTTTAAAAATTTTTTTAAGTTTTCAAAAATTCATAAAAATTATTAAAAATTATTAAAAATTTTAAAAGATTTTTACATGATTTTCTCAACGTTTCAGGATGTTTTAAGACTTTTAAAATTTTTAAAATTTTTTTTTAAATTTTTCTAAGTCTTAAAAATTCATAAAAATTATAAAAATATTTAAAATTTTTTAAATGATTTTCTCGACGTTTTAGGATGTTTTAAGACTTTTAAAATTTTAAAATTTTTAAAAAAATTTTTAAAAATTTTAAAATTTTAAAAGTCTTAAAACATCCTGAAACGTCGAGAAAATCATTTAAAAATTTTTAAAATTTTTTATAATTTTTATGAATTTTTAAAAATAATTTTTAAAATTTTAAAAGTTTTAAAGACTTAAAAAATCCTAAAACGTTAAAAAAATCATGTTAAAAATTTTATGAAAATATTAATAATTTAAAAATTTTAAAAAATCATTTTTAAAATTAATATTTTTATTTGACTTGCAAAAAATTTTGTTTTTTTTAAATCGGCTTTATTTTGTGTTTTCCAATCGATTTACACTTAAAAATTCAACTTTGAAGCATTTCTGCACCGTTAAATGAGGTTAAATAATGTTTTATTATTGAACCTCATTTAACGGTGCAAAAATGCTTCAAAGTTGAATTTCTAAGTGTAAATCGATTGGAAAACGCAAAATAAAGCCGATTTATTAAAAACAAAATTTTTTGCAAGTCAAATAAAAATAATG
>JBDIXK010000108.1:0-21206 GCA_039654895.1 Mongoloraphidia duomilia
TGCCTTCATAGCATCTTGCAGTTGAACCTCAGTATACTTTTTTCTGTATTTAGTACGCCCTTCTGTTTTTGGCATTTTTAAATAACACCTATAATAGAGAATATTACTTAGATGCAGTTATCGGCCCCCATATGTTTACGGTTACTGGCCCCCGGCCAACGACTGTCTAAACAGTTATTGGCCCCCCGGCCATCGACTGTCTAGACTGAAATTCAGAGCAACTTTTTATTTTTAAAATGTCGATCGTTATATTTGAAAGCAAACGAAGGCAAGTAACCAAAATTTCATAATATTATGCAAAGATACAATGATTGGCCCCACGGCCAATCTTTATTTCCATACAGAATATCAGTGACAGTTATTGGCCCCCCATTAATTTAATATTTTTATAGGTTAGAAAATGATTTTGAGGTTTAAAAACGTTATTCATTATGTCTGTATCAGTTTCAATAAATATCATTTAAACGACAAAATAAATTAAGTGGTTTGTCTACTCACCTAACACACACACTGCTTAACGATTATTTAGGAAAACAAGACAAAATCTAGATACCCACTACATGCGATCACAAAATGTTAACTGTCAAATCAGTCAGGCCTGCCAACGTATGAAAAGCACAATTTCCGTATGAAGTGACAATGCAAGATGAAGTTGGCAAACGCGAAATAAGATAAAATTCATCCTGGTTCTTATTATTTAAGTTTATTTGTGAAGGCCAATCACTATATGACGACCGACCACTGTACTGTTTACCCTAGTATATCTATGATTTCAACAAAATTTATAAGAAACCGTCAAACAGCATCATCTAAAGGAACTAAATCCCCAATCATAATGGGAAAGTATAAAATAAATGTCATCATTTCCCTAGCTGACATTTTGAGTTTTCTTTTCTTAAGGTGACGTGGCTCTATTTCTCCAGAAATTGTGTTAATATCTATTGGACCGTACTCAAAATTTTGTTTTCGGACATTTAAACCATCCAAGTCAAAATATTTCATGGTTATAAAGTACTCAATGATGTGGCATAAATTATAATGACATATTCCCTAGAACATATCATGCATAACATCAGCATAGTAGTTTGTTACGACATGAAACGAAGGAATATTATTAAGCAGACATATTTTAATTCCCATCATATTATTTGTATTGGAAGCATCGAGCTCATAGTTTTCAACAGTTCGATTTAGTTTGCTGTTTTCGCAAGTCATTTTCTGAGTATCTACTTTTGAGGCTCGACTTAATCTGCAAAAATAATTGCTTGAGAAAGAACCGCTAAAATCAAGAAACGAATTTAAACCTAAATTATTACCTACTACCAGTCCTAATATAAAACGAACATTAGTACTTTTATTGTCATCATTTTCAATCAGTATACCATTAATTTCAATATCCTTTAGTTCTTCAATAAGGTATTCAAAACATTTTTCATTTCCGAAAGTTGTCAGATCAGTAGACTTTACCACACCAGCATAAAAGATATTTTCTAATTTAGATTCTTCTACTGGTAAGCAGGGAAATGAGTAATACACGTTAGATACTGAATGTTTTGATGAGTGGGAACCAAGGGGATTATTTATCTCAAAATCATCGATGTTTAAGAAAAAAGGAATCGTAATTTTTCCTGGGTATAATTTAGTTTTATTTTTCCATAATTCACATTGCACAAAATTTGTTATCCTATTGTTTACTTCCAGATTCTTCATATATTCTAAAGTAGGTTTTATTAGTTTATTTTTTTCAAAAAATGCTTTAAATTGAAATTTTAAAGGCATTAGAATACCTTTAATTTCAATTTCTTGCGTTATCAAATTACCCGCCCGATGCACTGGTCTTACTTCATTATTGATAGTAACTTGTTTAAGAGTATTAACGCATCCTTTATTTGTTAAAATTTTGTGAAACAAATGATCTGTACTGAAAGCTCTAAATGGATTTCTACAAATCGATATTAGACTAGAAATTTCATTGTATAAAGCCGGATTTTGGTTTTGAATGTTGCATTTAGCAAAAGCCATGAACACATCTAATAATGGTTCGAGTAAATATCTATTCGCATTATTTTGAATTTGTAAAACATCTTTTCTCGTAAAATTATCGTTATTGTGTTGTGAAAGTAAGAATTCCAACGCAGAATTTTCAACTCTTTTAAGTAAAGAATCAAAATCAAACTGCTCGGGCTTATTTTGAATTTTCTCATCAACTATGCGTTCTGGACAAATAGTACCTGACGGAAGATTGTGTTTCGATGTTGTCGGAATGTCCACGTTCATAAAAAAATCATGGTTGCATTCATTCGTACAATCATCAGCAAGAACTTCATCTACGGGATGTTTACGTTTCGTATGCCTTTTGAAAGTTGGTAAGTTTGAAAAGCTTTGACCGCAGTCACAGCATCTAAATGTCGAGTTACTATTTAGATTGTGACAATGTTTAAAATGCTTAACAAGCTTTTCTAAATTACTGTGCTTGGTTTTGCACACAAAGCATAACATTTTTGGCGGTTTCTTTTACGTATACCAACTTTAATCTAACCTTAAAATGAACCCGCACAGTATATATTATGTGGTTTGATTTATCAATGGATTAACTACAATAAAATGGAAATTTTATTTGAAACATAATATATTAAAGTCTTGTTAACACTTACCGTCAAATTAAGAGCCGTCAACCGAAACACTACACTTAGAACTTCTGTTTGCACGAACTAACTTGTCTGACTTAGTCTCAAGTCTCAACGCAATACCAGCTTGTAGGTATCTACACCAATCGTACTGTGCTGTGTGCTAAACTAGTCGACCAATATTTCTGTACTAATATTTTGTTCCTGATATGAACGAACACGTGCATAATATTAATGTAGAGTATTCATTGAGTTAATAACATTGTTCGTTTTCACAATGTACAATGCATTAATAGATGGTTTAGTACATTCATATAATGAATACGTTTTTAATACCATGAATATGTATTCATTAAAGTTTCAGCGTTAAAACAAAGAAGGCTATCATTTTTCCAATGAACGCGTTCTTCAGGTTAATGAAAACATTACATTAACTTGATAACCAAATATTTGTTATATTTATGAATGTAGGATTCGTATTATTAATAAATGAGGGTATTAATCTATGATTGAAAATTCATTACAATAATGAAAAAGTGCATTGTTCCAATGAAACAATATTGATAATCGCCGTTCATTCATATTATGAACAATATTTTTTTCAGTGAAACAACTGATAATAAACGTGAAATATCTAACTCGTCACAATAAATAAAAAAGATCGGCTACAACGCGCTTAAAATTAATTATAAACAAAGGTAACTTAATAATCACTACGCGGCTTTCGGTGACAGAAAAAAAAACTCGGGTCGCAGTGCCAAAACCCTGCCGACAATATAGTGTATTTGCTAATACAGGCATTGTGGCATTATTATGTAAACTTAAGTTTGTTTTTTGACAAAATAAAAAATTTAACCCCTTAATACAGCCCTTAAAATAATTAAATTTTTCTAAATTTCAATATTAGACATGGATTTCATCAATACACCCAATTAAATACACCCTTCCATATCTAAGTAAATCCGTATCAACAAACTAGTGTTTTCATAAAATTTGAAAGTCCGGTCCTGTCGGGCCGATTTTATTAAAATTTTAGCAGCACATTTTAATCTTTACTAAAGAGTTAAATTTCAATTTTGAAACGATTCTGACAAATTTTTCGGTATTTTTGGGCCCAAAAACTTTTTGGAACCCCTAAATACAACCCTGAAAATGGTCCGATCGGGCCCATTTTAAATAGGCTTCTTGCGGTGATGGGTTCCAATGTGTGTACCAAATTTCGTTTCAATCGATTAAATCTGTCGAGAGTTATCGTGTACACACATATATATATATAAATATATATATAAATATATAAATATATAAAGAGGCTATGAAACGTCGAGAAATTTTGGTCCGACCCCTAGGTCCCACCATCCGACCGACGCCAATAGTGTATGTGCCATATGGCAAATACACTAATAACATCTATATATCGAGGGTTTACTGCGAAAACCAGTCAAGTGCAGTGAGGTTAGTTTTGAGATATTGAGTCTTAAAAGTTTACACCTAATTAAATCGCTAATCTCAGTAGGTCCTGCATACTTTAATAGTCACATCATATTAGAATACATAAATTTAAGATTATATTTTTGTGTAGTCTCTGTAAATATGTGAAAAATCTTGAAATACGGGAACTAATGAGTAAGATCGTGCAGTTAGTCGAAAAATAATATTTTTATGTTTTTGTTTTTTGATATCAGCAGTTAATGCTTTTTGTATTTTGTGTAATTAAATAAAAAAAATATTGAGTATACTTACAAATAATATACTCATAATTGATCTTTTTTTATCAGTGTAATTATTGATCAAGTTAAAAAAAAAATGAACTGTTTGCAAAAAGGATTTTTGTAACATTAGGTCTTTGTTATATCATGTAAAAATTCTTCATAAATACAAAGATTTTTTTATTTGCAGTTTAGATAATTGTTTTAGAAAATATTCAAATTTTTCATCATTTAAAAAGCATGTTATATCAAAGCATATTAATCTCGATGACAAAATTTCAGTTAATTTCAACGAGTCTTAAATTGAATTGTGAATTATAGACGTTCCTTCTTTTATTTCTGTATTTATCGATAAGTCGCCCTCTTGATAATACCGATTTTTCATTCGGAGAGATCAATTTTGGTATTGGCGGAACAAAATAAGTACCCGCATCTTCATTTGGTAATAGATTAGTAATTTTTTTTACTTATATTGGAAAAATTGTTATTTGTGAAACGTAACCTATACATATATGAAAATATTTTTTGTAAATTTCATAATATTGTTTAAAAAAATTAAAACAAGTAAATTTTAGTATACATACTGGTCATCATTTCGCAAGATATAGCAAATAATAATTTCTGAGAGCATATTTCTGCATTTTCTGTTTAGAATGTCATTTTGTAACACGATGTTATTTTTAATGGGTTGAGAAATTAAGATCTATCCTAAATACAAAATATTCCCAGAACTAAAAATGTAGAATAACGTACGATGTAGATAAAAGGGCCATCGTTGACAGACATTAAGCAGGAACGAGCGACTTCGAATGTGTGGGGTCGAACGGAGAAGCGTCGCCAGAAGTAATAAATTAAACATTTCTTAAACCTGTAACCAATAGCTGAGCAATATTAACAAAATGCAGTGAGACAAAGGGGCTGTTCAGAACTTCAGAGGTTGACGCAGTTTCTGAGTATTTTTTTACTGAGAATGTGGTGATTATGTGCAAGCATTTTTAAGGATTAACAATAAACAGGTGAGTCCGCTCACTGAGTATTTCATAGATTTAATGACGTGGGTCGCCAGACTTACTGAGTATTTCATAGATTTAAGGATGTGGGCAACCACTAAATAATATATATCATAGAGGTTTTTTTGTATGTAAGTACTATTACATGATCATGGGCCTATGTGACACGTCTATATTAGGGATGAGAAAAATGTCAGTGGCAACGACTTAAAGGTGTCGTGTCATGAATGTTTGTTGACAATGGTTTAAAGGGACCATGTCAGGGGCAACGGCTTAAAGGGGCCGTGTCCTGAATGTTTGTTGACAACGGTTTAAAGGGACCATGTCAGGGGCAACGGCTTAAAGGTGTCGTGTCATGAACGTTTGTTGGCAATGGTTGATGTCCGCTGGAATCTGACCGCTAACCTCACGTCTTGGCACAACTCGGCAAGTGACACGAATCAGATGTGAATGTGGATACATTAAATAATAAAAAGAAAACTTTTCTGTATGATTAGGTACTACTAAAGGGTGTCTCAGTTAGGGATGTGACATTCTACATAAGAAATCGATTTTTAATTAATCGATTGTTTTTTTAGCATGAAAAATGGATTTTTCTTAAAAAAATAATCGATTTTGTTATATTTATCCATTTTTTCCTAATTTTTTAATTATTAATTTCAAAATAAACGCCATAAATATTTTATTTATCATGGTTTTATTTTATTTTATTTATTTTTAGGGCAATATTTACATTTAGCATTGCCAGATTTATTGTCAACATGAAAATATTGACGCCAACTACTTGTCGCCCTTTTGGTTGTTGACATCTAAACACTTTTTGTCACGAAAAACTTTCAAAATTGTCGTTTGAAAAATGAAGTTTCAATAACGAATAATGAATGACATATCAGCCGAATGTCGGTGAAATAAATAGTACAATTCGTTGCCTAACTCCAATTAATGAAGTAAACTGTTTCAAAAGCACAGAAGGGCTGCCATCGTAGACGCACAGATGGCGTCAATGTAATATTATCTCCATGGAGATAGTATTCTTTGATAGTTCGCGCTCCGGGTTATAAAAGACCAGACTTAATGTCGGGGGGTGGCAGATGAAAAATCGACTATGATTGATTTTTGATTATAAAAAAAATCGATTATTTGTAATATTAAAATCGCGTATAAAAATCGATTTTTACTTTAAAAAAAATCGATTTTAATCGATTATTTCCATAATCGATTATTTTTTCACATCCCTAGTCTCAGTAAGAGTGCACTTTTTCATTTTAAAATAAAAACACGCATTTTTTGAGAGAGTAGTGATATTTTTATTGGATTGTAAAAAAGACATGTTCCGATTAAATATGGAATAAAATATTCGTCAAATGGCCCCCACGCCTCTGATGACAGGCCATTACTATTTTCATGAAATTTTCCATGACTTTTTCACAGAGATGTGGCTGTATCTCACCGATGACGCGTTGGATCTCGGATTTGAGCTCAGGAATTGTTTCTGGTTTATTCGCATAAACCCAAGATTTCACAAAACCCCAAAGAAAAAAATCGCACGGCGTTAAATCGCATGATCTTGGTGGCCACTTGACATCAGAATTTCTTGAGATAATTTGTTCTGGAAATCGTTGCTGCAATTCTACAATGATGTAGGTAGTAGATGCGTCCACACATTTTTTTTTTCATAATTCATAAGTTACAAAATAAACAATTAATAAATTAATCAATAATAGGAAAAAACAAACAAAACACCTCAATAGTAAAATTAAAATTGTAACAAAAACAACAATACTCTGAATTTCTAATAAAACTACATATTTGCATTCAGGAACAGCACTTTAGACACTTTTTCACCGCTTAGTCTGTTTTTTGGTCCGTTATTGTTTGTCATGCTTTGGAGAAAATTCGCTCACTAGGGACAGAGGTGGCAACAACAGTCAGTCTTTTTATAGCTAATTCATAAAGTCTGGGATATACAACTTCTCACCAACGAAGCGGATCTGCATTTCGTTGTAATAAAGGTTCTTGTAAATATTTGTCTACTTCTACTGTACTAGAAGCCGTTTTGTTAACAGGCGAAATTAAAGATGAGGCTTGAGTGTCAAAATCTTCCCATATTTTAGATTTAGACGTGGAACTGGAAGGTGTTTGATCTGCATTACTCGTACTTGAACACCATAGTGTTGGAGCACTCCACTGACTCCGAGCTATTCTAAAAATAGACTGCGCCCCTTATTTGTATCTGAAGGAAACGTACTGATTTGGATTTCATGGATTATTCGCTTATAAACCTTCTTGTAAGCTAGAAGAGTTATTAAATAAAATTATATAAAGTTGAAATTACTTACTTTTTTTAAATATATTTTCTTGACAACGTGTAATATATTACTTATTTCCACCAACAGTTGTAACAAAAAAAATTATTTTACAGTTTCTTTGTTATTAGGTGACAATTTAGGAATTCATTCCATGCTTGGTTATGTTGAAAGTTTTTCATCTAATAATTTTTGTCGTTTTTGTATTTCTTCTAAGGAAGCAACTCACAGCCAAGTTATAGAACAAAATGAAACTAAACGTGACATAAATAATTACAATAAGCATTTAGAAACAAAAACATTTCGTACAAAAAGCGAATGCGTTTTCAATAATTTAAAATACTTTCATAATGTTGTTAACATGTCTTGTGATACTCGCACGATATATTAGAAGGCGTATGCAGATATGAAATAGCACTTATATTACAAACATTTATAAAAGAGAAGAAATATTTTTCTCTAGACATTTTGAATGAAAAATTTACTTTACATTCCAAGCAAATCATTCTTAATTTCTTCCACGTATGGAATTTTTTTATCGTATTTAGTTGTAATTTCATATACCAATAATTGGATTAGAACCCAAATATGTTCAGATTCAAACGGATAAGAAGTATTTAAAACATGGAAGCTTTTGAAACATATATTTAACGCCTTTTTTACCGATAGCAATTGGTAAATAACTGAATCGATTACAACATAAACTAATGTTATATTTTTAAGATCTCCAACTAAAACTACAAATGGGTGCATAGTACATCCAAACTGAAGTAATTTCTGTTTTTTTTTCTTCAATAAGTTTTCGAATATCCCGTGGTATCTAAAAGTACAGAACATTAACTTTTAAAATAGTTCATAAATGCAAAAAAATATTGCCCATATAAAGTGTTTTCTTTAGAGGTATACAAATTTAAAATGAAATAAAACACATAAAAATAATGTTGATAGCCACGGTGTTGGCTTTATTTAAAAGATAATTTTATGCCATTAGTGTTTAAAGATGATTTCGGGCATTTGGACGCCACGGCTAGTTCGAATGAAGCGCAATCGGGAAGTCCAATTGTCGACCACTTTATCGAGCATCTGGGGCCGTATATCGCCAATAACGCGGCGAATGTTGACTTCCAAGTGGTCCAACGTCTGCGGCTTATCGGCGGAGACTAGTGACTTCACATATCCCCAAAGAAAGTAATCGCCCCCAGGGGGAACATTGGAATGTCGTTGTTTATCGCAATTGCATTACAATGTTCTTTGGGAATTGGCGAACCCAGGGAAACCCGAGCACGCACCAGTCGGTTGTGTACCCGGCTGGGTGATTCATTTAGGGACTATTATGAAGGAAGGACAGTCGCAACATTTTTCTTCTTCAGTTCTTCCGTCTTTTGTTGTTGTTAGCGGTCTTGTCCCTCCGTTATGGGTACACTTTTGTTGCTGTCCTTTGTTTGTAGTAGTCCCTAATAGTACACCTGCGTGTTTGCCGTGCGCGGTGACCCGTAAGGCGGAAAAGAGGATCCTGGCAGTTGAGGTTCGCTTGGGTGCACCAACACACTGCTTTGGCCTCCGCTTCGCTGTAAACGGGCGGCTAGACCTAACCCAGTCTAGTCAATCGGCTAACGTCGTGTTTATTTAGTATTCCGGCGGGGTGAGCCAGTGTCTTTGGATGGAGTGGCGCCGTCTCTTGAGCTGACTATATCACCGTGTAGCCCTGGCGCTCTGTACCGGTTTGCGGTCATCGTCCCCTTGTTGGGCTCCGTGGTGGGTGGGGAGCACGGTAGATGAATATAAAATAATTAATATGGCAAATTTTCCCCCATTAACTAGCCCTCCCTCTAAGAGAGGGCGTAAAGATGAAGGATTAAATATATTATTTGGTAATGACCCGGAAATTGTTACTCCATGTAACAAATATTTAATTATGAGTAAAATTACTGGAAATTTCAACAGCGACAGTCCCTTTTACATTAATAAACATCTTGATGGCTTATTTGGAACTTTTCCGAGTGTTAAAAAGTTGCGTGATGGATGTTTATTAATTGAAACATCTTCACAGCGTCAAGCTGAAAAAGTAATGGCATGTAAAAATATAAAAGGTGTCGACATGTGCACTGACGTACCTGTAAATGTAGAATTGCATAAGCAGCTGAACTTTTCTAAAGGCATTATTTATTGTTTCGATCTTCTTAACTGTACAGTTGAAACAATAAAAGAGGAACTCAAAGATCAAGGTGTTACAGACGTATATAGGATTCACGCACGTAGAGATGGTCAATTAGTACCTACACCGTCTCATATTCTTACGTTCTGTACACCGCAGCCTCCGCCATCAATAAAAGCAGCATTCTATTCTTTGAAAGTACGTCAATATATACCATCTCCCTTGCGCTGTTACAAATGTCAAAAGTTTGGACATTCGCAGAATAACTGTAGCTTTCCCAGTCTCTGTGACAATTGCGGCCAACCTTTGCATGAGGATATTCCGTGCAAAAGGGTGTCGCATTGCGTTAATTGCAACGGAATCCACTCTGCAAGATCTAGAGAATGTCCACAATACAAAGTGGAATTCAAGATCCAAGAAATAAGAACCACCGAAAAAATTTCTTTTGCAGAGGCCAAGCGCAAATATCGTGAATCAGTCCCTTCTTTTACACGTTCCTTTGCAACCATTGCTGCCGTTCCTGTCATCAAAGTAGACATGTCAACACAGACATGTGACATGTCTACACAAACCGAAATTTCCCCATCCATTTCTAAAACTGTTGTTGCCAAAAAGTCAAATAAGAAAAACAAAAAAAGTCCGGATAATAGATCGAGATCACCGGTTAAAAAACCAACTTCACCGGTAAAATCTCAAATTGAAAAAATTAAATCAGTATCTCCGGTAAAGAAAACTAAGATTATCTTGAACCGGGATAATAGTCATAAAATGACTATTACACGTACTCGCGTCGACCATAGCAGCAGTGCAGACTCTGCTATGGACGAAGATATTAGCAGACCTCCCCATCATCGGTCTGATGCAGCGAGGAAAAAAACGAGGTAGTTCCTTTTTTACAAATTATCACATTCAATTTCTTACAGTGGAACATGAACGGTTTTTATATTCATTTCAGTGAATTAAAACTCCTCCTTAACGACCATATGCTACTGCTATTAGTTTACAGGAAACACATTTGAAAGACACAAACACTCCGGTTCTTCGTGGTTTTACGATTTATCGTAAAGATAAACCATTCGTTGAACGTGCCAGTGGCGGAGTGGCAGTTTTAGTCCGAAATAATGTGTTTTCCGAAAATGTCCCATTACTATCTGACTTACAGGTCATCGCTGTCAGACTTTATGCGCCGAATCCGGTAACTTTGTGTTCAATATACATTCCTCCATTAGAACAACTGACACTTACAACCATTACATCTATTATAGACCAACTTCCACGCCCCTTTATCATCATGGGGGATTTTAATGCCCACAATCCCAGTTGGGGTTCTAATCATGTGGATGCTCGTGGAAGGCTAATAGAGACGTTGATTCTAAATCAGAACTTGGTCGTATTGAACACAGGTTCCAATACACATTTCTCGGCTGCAAATGGGACATTTTCAGCTATCGATCTTACTCTCTGCTCTTCTTCTATCGCCCCATCCTGTGAATGGGAAGTAAATGCCGATCTTTGTAGCAGTGACCATTTTCCTATTATTTGTCGGCTTCTTTCATTCCATGTGAATGAAAGACGCTCTCCTAAGTGGATAATAAAAGAAGCCAATTGGTCACACTTTCAAGAAGTGCTAAATGTCGGCGAAATGAACTTTGGCAATGTCGATGCTGCTGTGGAGCATTTCACGGATGCGGTCATCGAGGCGGCTTTAGCTGCAGTCCCGCGCACGTCAACAACACCGCGACGTGTGCCTGTTCCCTGGTGGAATAAGGCTTGTCGGGATGCCATCTGTGAACGTCGAAGGGCTCTCCGTCACTTCAAAAATAATATGACGGATGAAAATCGTATTATTTTCATGCAAAAACGTTCCATTGCCAGACGTATCATAGCAGAGAGTAAGAAGCAGTCATGGAGTGAGTTTGTTTCCACTGTAAGAAGTTGTACTCCCGCTCGCGAGGTGTGGGAGAAAATTCGGAGGATCTCTGGTAAACAGAGTTATAATTACATTTCTGGATTGGTAATGGGAAATGACATAATTACGTCACCTGATGAAGTCGCCGATCACATGGGTTCATGCTACGCAAAAGTCTCGAGTTCCGCAAACTATCTTGAAAGTTTTTCTGCTCAGAAAAATCAAGCAGAACAAGTTGTATTGAACTTTTCCTCCCAAAATGAGGAGAACTACAACGCACCTTTCTCCTCGTGGGAACTACAGTCGAGTTTGCATGATTGCCATGATACTTCTCCAGGATCTGACGATATCCATTACCAATTTTTGAAAAAGCTACCTCCCTCCGGATCTATATTCCTTCTCAAGATGTATAATTTAATATGGTACACCAATACGTTTCCTACCGCTTGGTGTAATTCTATTGTAGTGCCGTTGTTGAAGCCCGGTAAAGACCGAAAACAAGCATCAAGTTATCGTCCTGTTTCACTGACTAGTTGTTTGTCAAAACTTCTCGAACGTATGATCAACCGACGACTGGTTTGGATTCTTGAATCCAGACATTTGATTACGAATGCCCAGTGTGGCTTTCGTAAGCACCGTTCGACGATGGATCATCTAGTCAGGTTAGAGTCCGCTATCCAGGACGCTTTTCTTAACAAACAACACTTGATAGCGGTCTTTTTTGACCTTGAAAAGGCTTACGACACTACATGGCGGTATGGAATACTCCGAACACTACATAATTGGGGTATCAGAGGACATCTTGGGAATTTTATAAATAATTTTTTATTAGAGCGTTACTTCCAAGTCCGTATCGGCAACACTTTGTCAAGTGTCTTTGCACAGGAGAATGGTGTTCCACAGGGTTCGGTTCTTAGTGTCACCTTATTTTCCATCGCTATTAATGGCATAATTGACAGCATTCCATCGTCTGTAGAGTCATCGCTCTATGTTGACGACTTGGCGATCGTCAAAGTACATTCGTACTGCACAACGTCATTTGCAGCTGGCCATTAATAGCATCCAGAACTGGACAACTAACAATGGGTTTAAATTTTCCGTTGGAAAAACCCAGTGTGTGCACTTTTGCCGCATTCGTAGTTGTTATCAGGAACCATTCTTATATCTTTATAATACGCTCATATCTGTGCAAGATACTGCCCGATTTTTAGGACTCACTTTTGACCGGTCGTTAAATTGGAAGGCTCATTTTAATATTTTAAAGAGGAAGTCGACGTCTTCCCTTAATATTTTAAAAATTTTATCCAGTACCACGTGGGGTGCAGACCGTACGGTTTTGCTGCGAATTTATCGTGCAGTCGTACGGTCTAAATTGGATTACGGTAGCATCGTGTACGACTCAGCGCGTGAGTCGTACATCAGGACGTTAAACGCTGTTCATCACGCCGGAATCCGATTGTCAACCGGAGCGTTTCGATCGAGTCCTGTTGTTAGCATAGCCGCTGAATGCGGAGAGCCTCCGCTGAACATCCGGCGGAAACGCAATATGCTATCCTACGTATCTAAGCTCCGTAGTCAACCTGATCACCCAACTTACAGTTGCGTATTTCAACCTCGTTTTTCTTCTCTGTATAGACGGAGAAGAAATGCAACACGTCCTCTCGGTATCAGGTTGAATCTTCTTTTAGATGAACTTCACTTGGCGCTTCCTAGAACTCTTAAAGTAGGCCGTAATTCTGTGCCCCCGTGGCTTATTCCTCAGCCCGTCATCGATATGTCACTTTCCATTCATCCTCGAAATACAACAACTCCAGAGCTCTATCGCCAGCTTTTCCTGGCATGGCTGGATCAGAATCGAGACTACCGTTCCGTTTACACGGATGGCTCGAAGTCTCTCAACCGAGTTGGTTGCGCGTTTGTCACCAATAACGCCAGTGTTGGATACAGGTTGTCTCAAGAGTGCAGTATTTTTACTGCAGAGTTATATGCAATTTTGCAGGCCTTGAGACATGTGCACGGTCCACACAAATATGTTATTTGCAGCGACTCTTTGAGTGCTCTTCAGGCATTGCAGCGTTCCTATCCCAGCCACCCTCTTATTTGTTTAATTCAGGACAAATTGTACACTTTGAAAAGAGGTGGAACCACTGTCCGGTTTTGTTGGGTTCCCGGCCACATGGGAATCGCTGGCAATGAACTAGCTGACACTGCAGCTAAGGACGCTGCAAATAACGGTCAGAGTGTATTTTGCGTTATCGGTGACGACCTCAAGAGCGTACTGATTTCAGCCGTTCAGCAGCTCTGGAAGGATGAATGGAGTGCTGTCGATGAAAACAAATTAAAATTTATAAAATCTACAGTTGACCCATGGTTCACATCTTTCCGTCCCTCCAGGTGGGAGGAAGTGGTCCTTACACGGCTGCGCATAGGTCACTGTAGACTTACACATGGTTTTTTGATGGCTCGTGAGGAACCGCCCCTCTGTGAAACGTGTGACACTCGTGTTACCGTTTCGCATATTTTAATAGAGTGTGTCCAGTTTAGGGACACACGACAGCAGATCGGATTGTCAGGTGATCTGTCGGTTGTTTTAGGAAATGATCCTGACAATGTCGATCTGCTGTTTCGATTTTTAAAAGAAACCGGTCTTGACCGGTTTATTTGATTTTATTTATTTGTATACATTTAGGCCCTTTTACAGCCTAAATGGTTTTTTCTTTATATCACTACATTATTTTATGACACATTGTATTTGTAGCTATTAGATTTTATTTTGTTGTATGTCAACTTTTGTTTTTGTATTGATTTTGCTTTGGTTTTATTGTTTTTGGTTTTCTTTTGTTTACTTTTTTTATTTTTAGACGCTAATGACCTCTGTTGTCGAGCGTCTATAATCTACAATTCATTCATTCAAAGAAAGTAATCCATAGATGTGAGATCACACGATCGTGGAGGCCAGTTCACAGGTCCATTACGCGAAATTATGCGCTCATCGAATGTTTCCCGCAATAAATTGATGGTGTCGCACGCTGTGTGGCATGTTGCGCCATCTTGTTGAAACCAAAGCTCTGCCCATATCAATACCATTTAACTGAGGAATGAAGAAGTCAGTAATCATCGCTCTATAGCACTCGCCATTGATGGTAACATTCTGGCCGGCATCATCTCTAAAGAAATATGGGCACAATTTGGAAGCGTTTTCTGATGTATGTCTATTCATGGTGAAATAGCAAAATGTACTGACCACAAATCATCTGTCAACTGTCAAATTAACAGTCACTAGAGACAGTGTTGCCAATTTAAAAAGCAAACCTCTAAACAAAATACCCTTTACTATAGAAGTTATAAATACCTGTGCCAAAATTGATATGCTTTCCTGGCACTCCAAAACCGACGGTTTCCAATATCTTTTTAATAATTTTTCGTCCCTTTGGAGAGTTATGTTTCGGGGAGCTCGAAAGTGTCGTAATAATAAAACGTTGTTTGAATTTTTAAGTGACTTCAAAAAAAGGAGGTGATTCTCAATTCGGTTGTATTTTTTTTTTTTTTTAATGTTTGTTACCTCAGAACTCCGTCATTTATAAACCGATTTAAAAAATTCTTTTTTTAATGGATAGGGCACACCTCGAAGCTGGTCCCATATAAATTTTACTTAAATCGGTTCAGTAGTTCGGCTGATTTTTAATAAAAGTTAGTAACGGCGTGTGATTCCTTAAGGTAAATCACAGAAGTGTCACAGAAGATAAGCAACCACTCAAGTTTAACGAAGTAGGTACGTTGTTTTCGATTCGACAGTGGTTATCCAAATACTATGTTCATAAAACATACTGTAAACGGCGAATTTATGACTGTTAATGTTGGAAAACGTGGAGTTCTCGTATGAGTGATCAAGTTTCATTAAACAACCTGAAACGGAAGTATACGCAACCTGTAAAATTAAATGAAAAAAAGTGCAGGATTTGAAGACGCTATTGCCGTACATTCCACCAACCAACCAACAGTTTTATAACAATATAGAGAACCTCAATTTGCAAGAGCTAGAAGGAGTTGACAATGAACCGGAAAATGTAGATGGAAATGAAAATCTCGACTCGGACCTCATAGATTAGAACTTGGATTAGTTTAAGTGATTTTGCATTTTGATATTTTTTAGCAGGTTATTTAAAAGAAAAACTGTTTATTTTTGCGACCAAAAAATTAATATATTTTTGTTTTTATTACCTATAGTTTATAGTGGTTGTGTTAAAATATTACAATGATCGTTTGATACCAAAAATTATTATTTAAACCCTTGATGCAAAAAAAGCATATGCCACACTTTTTTGAATAAAATTAAATATTTTGGAAAATCTGAGTTTTTTTTAACCATGGGTTTTATTATTGCATTTGTGTATATCAGTAACAACTAGCACCCATATTTAAATCATCCAAATAAATTTAGTCTGATTTCAAGATTTGAACAAAAATTTTAAGTTGTAACATTGATATTTTCTGCTGACAGTGTGCAGAGACGACCTATTCGCGGATCAATTTGAGTCATATGCGTTCCTTCGTGGAGTAATCATAATAAAAATATTGTAATGAAATAACAACAATACGGTACCTAATTTAAATAAAGGTCATTGAACCGGCATTTCGACAATAGTGAAACATTGTTTAAAATTGTAAATAAAATATGACAAGGCCATCAGCTGAAATAGAATCAGATGTTTGTGTAGTAACAAACATAGCTATGTCAAGGACAATATAAAAATCGGTTGCCATAACAACCGGAGAGAAGCGTAGATACAAATAGCTGAGGCGGGGGACAAACGGTAGCTCCTGACGGACGAAAATCGCTTGACTCGACATCAACTCTAGACAGACACCGTGAGAATAGACAAGACCAACGGGTAATTTTCGATATGTAAATAATTTCAGATAAGTCAATTGACAATCATGACAAGTGACTCAGTCTGTTGTATTATACGGCCATCAGCACACAATAGGGTTGAAATGTTAAATGTTTGAACGTAGGTAAATAACAGTCACAATTAACGGGCTGATGTAGGGTTAGAAAGTAACGCCGACGACGCGACGTACACTAGCTGACTCGACGTCACGTGAGTTGGCTAGTCAAATTGCCGGGAAAACCGACCCTATAAAAAGGGCAAAAACGCTCACAATTATTCATTAGATCCTGGAAAATGAAACTATAAACAACTCTAAAATATAGATTATTAGCTCCTGGAACTTGAAATAGTAAACACTTCTAAATACAGAGTATTAATTACCGGACTAATCCCCGTACGGCTATTCAGCTTATAAAGTATGTGGTATAAAGTATGTGGTAAAATTAACTCCAATAATTGGATGCAATGAAATTGATTTAGGCATCACGAAATGTAAATGAATCTATGTTGATTTAGCAACTATAATAATTGCATTATAATAATAATAAATCAAAATAAAAGCCAAGGCGCTTAAAAGTATGATAATACAGATTAAATAAAGGTACGCTAAATATTGATTGAATAAATAAATAAACAATATTAATATGATAATTTAAATGATTTTACAATTAGAAAATCTAATTCAAATCAGCGGTTTTAAACTAGCTAGATATGAAATATTGATTATAGGGTAAGCGTTTATTAGAAACTTTAAATTTAAAACTTATCGAACCTTGTAGTTTTTTTATACTATAGTTATTTAGTTCATGAAGTTTTTCAATTCAGATATAAATTGACAATTATGCATTAACTGTAAAATTCGTTTTGTTACTGAATAAATTATATTAGAACATTGTTTGAATTGAACTTACTTGTTTTGATGAGTAGCTTTACTTATTTCAGCCACACAAACACACACATTACACTACGTCAACACGTACTACACTTTCCCACACCCGAATTACTGGGCGGTTCGCCAATACTGAGCAACCATTTTGGTGTGGCAGTCCAGTAATCCGGCACACATCTAGTACACTTCACTCGATTGTAATCCATCTGGATCATAGTTCCGGCCTTGTGTCTGGTGGGTTACACTCATACACAACCAATTAGGGGTAGTAAATGGGATCTTGGCCCTCGGCTCTGAGCAACCAAGCGAAGGCACGGATTCTGTTTGCTATCTAACACGACACCATTCACCACAACGACACTATACGCCCCACAATTAGAGAAGTGAGTAAAAGTAGGAATAAGTGAGTAAAAGTAGCAATAAGTGGACACTTAATAGTCCTGGCATCCCGAAATCAATCAATTAGAGGTGTGGTGAAAGCCCATGTCCGGTCGAACACGACCGTAATTTCACTGCAGTGGCGTACTGCCGGACCCAAGGGGTAAGTTGATAAGACGCCAACACGGTTGTTCAAATCACCGTAAGGCGTTCCGGCAGGCAACAGCTGAAGGGACAAGCTGAACGCGATCACAACAGAATCAGCTGTTTATTTCACGTTACAATTAATGATTACATATTTAATTAACAAAAGATATTTAATAACTTATTCAAATTCAATCTCAAAACATTATTAATTAAAAAAAGAATACATTATAGTTTGAACACATTAAATTGAGACGACAATCGACACACGTCCCGTTGCCATCTTGTGCGAAGTCGTACTGTACCCAGCCTCTAAGACAACACCAGTGGTGGCGTGGCTTTAAAGATTTGGTGTTACAAAGTGCAATTTTCTCCATTAAATGTATAAGTGGCTTATGTACCTTGTCGTCTCGATCCCTTCAATTTCCCGACACATTTTTTAGCAATATATCCTGCTACGTACACATTCGAGCAAATTTCCAACGTAGGAATACCAGTTGTGATGACATTTTCGATTGCTTCTTCCTCACTAGAAGATGCGGATGTCGAGATGTCCATATGACTTTGAATTTCACCCGCCGTTTCTTCAGTATCTAATTCTGTACGTACTTCGGGATTTTCTTCATTGTCTATGATGACGTCATCGTCAATTTCACAATTCGACGAAGAAGGTGGTGTTAACAGAATGACTGTGCGTAATGATTGTCGAAATGCCATTGATGAAGGGTAAATGTCGAATCCTCGCTTTTGCCTTACAACAGCGAATAAGTTTTCTATCGGATCTTGATTTAATCGAGAAGTCAGAAGAACACTTACATTTTTACTTTTCAAATCATTCCACAGGTTCAATACTGCACTTATTCTATTGTAAAGACCACTGAAACATGGAACTGTTTTTTTGTCCTTTAGGTATTATGCCATGTTTTTATCCATGGCAATGACTCTACTAAACAGTTTTCTACATTTGGATATTTGTCACTTAACGCCGAATTTAACTGTGCCTTATCAAAAAGCATTCTACTGTTTAAACAGTCGAAAACGTCATTGAGTCTTTCGATAAAAATAGCTGTTTCAGAAGCAGTTTCACTTTTTAACTGTTTAAGTACACAAACTGTTTTCATAGTAGCCGTGAAAGTTTTGCTAAACACCTGGGCGGCATATTTAACTTTCATTTTTTGAAAACAATTTGGATATATATGTATTTCTGATATTTTGGTTAAGGCAGGAGTTGTTGCACTTTTTTTGTCTATTTTATGTGTCCACTATATCTTTCCACGAAACACGTTTTTGATTACTCTGTATAATATTATGATTTATTAATTTGTCTCTGATACTTTTAAATAAATGTGGCACGTTATATAAAAAAATTGTGTGTCCTTCAAAATTAATAAAAAATATATTGTAGGAGCAAAGCGTTTTAACTTAATTGGTAATTGTGTTTTAAAGACCACCAACAGCTAAGGTTATTTGGGCCTAGCACCAATTCATATTTTCAATTCATTATTTTTTTTTTTTTAATATTAAATTGAAAATCCAATTGACACTTTTACCAGCTCTCGGGCTAGAACCCGAGAACTGGGGACTTGTAATAGAGGAACCATAGCAACGCCATGTAAAAAGCGTTTTAACCGTATATTGGTTATTTGTTCCTTGGTCGCACGTTATTGCGCGAATATTTAAATTAAACAAATATGTCTTTAAAACCACTTTTACTATATATTATGTGGATTACAGGCCTATTCATGGACTATCTAACTGTCGAAAAATTTGGAAATATATAGAAGCAATTTTTCCAAGTTCTTACTTTTTTCCTCAAAAATTCTATCTTGAAAAAACTACTTCTGTAAGGTGGCCCCTTGCAGGTTTTTCGAATTGTTCGACACAGTAAGATAGCCCATGAATAGGCCTATAACCCCTACTATGTAGTATATAGGATTTTTATGTTTCCTTGAACACACTTTTTACTAGAGCACTTTACGAAGTGTTCAAACTTTACGTCAAAAAGCACTATATTGGAAAAATTGCTTGTGTTGGGTAGCTGCTTTTATATTTTTACAAGCTTTTATTTAACTTGCAATGTATGTTAGTTTGTTTGTGGGTTTGTGTGTTTGTTTAGGTCAAATCTTGCAAGTCAATTTTGAACGACTTCCACGTATCCGATCGATTTGAAATTTTGTTCACATACTCGTATGTATTCCCGATGACTATACATGAATAAATCGTTTTTAGAAATAAATTCAACCCCTAAGGGGTTCAAACGGGGATGTAGGTTTTTTTTTGACTAGTCAACGCCCAGGCGAAATCGCTGAAGCTAGAAACTTGAAATTTGGACAGTTGGTTCCTTTTCTGACGTAAGCATCCACTAAGTATCAATATAATGTACTACTTGTATATAAATATTTTGAACCCCCCCCCCCCCCGACATATTTTTCTGAATCCGACCCTGTAAAGAAGTTAGGCTTTAAGTTAAAGATAAACAAAAAATTTTATCGAAATTGATGCAGTAATTCTCAAATTTAAGGAAACAAACATACAGACATCAATATTATAAAGATTACCAAGAAATTTTGCGAAAATTCGAAAATTTCACACAAATTTTCCTTTAACCTGAAACAAGATGACAATGGCAAATTCGGTCTAGGTTTCCTATAAAACTAGAGATACCGAATACTATTCGGTTTAACCTTTACCGAACCGGATATTCGACCGATTTATTTCATTGTTTTGCCGCGTAAACAGGTTCTAACATGTACGCTACGTGTCGCTGCTGGCTAGTTGACAAGCAAGCCGTACCTCACCGCCCGCCACCCGCGCTATCACTTTGCTTCAAAACATCGCACGATTACGTTAAAAATACGAACAAAGGTGCTTATTATTTTAATTGCTTTATTTTATTAGCTTTATTCAACACATTCTTCATAGGATTTCTTTGACTTATAATATATATAACATAAATCTTCCGTAAGAAGTTTTGTCTTTTAGTTCTATACCGTGTCATGTAGCCAAGAGAATAGAAATACTCGAACCGAATATATTTGGCACCAAAACCGAATAATTCGGCCGAATACAAATAGTGAAAAAGATGCCGAATACCGAATACCAAACGAATATTCGGCGCATCTCTACTATAAACTGTACAATTATAGACTGTTACGATTTTTTTATTGTTTGATTTAACTTCTGTATACCT